>JAMQGT020004854.1:0-73349 GCA_024447675.2 Pterophyllum scalare | reverse complement strand
TAAGGATCTTCTGGTGGACCTTACTGTGTCAGGCAGCTCCTATTTAAGTGATGTCTTGATTGAGAACAGGTGTGGCAATAATCAGGCCTGGGTGTGGCTAGAGAAATTGAACTCAGGTGTGAAAAACCCACAATTATAGTATGTTTTAACGAGGGGGGGGCAATCACTTTTTCACACAGCTGGCCATGATGGTTTGGATTTTTTTTTTCACCTTTAATAGTAAACACCTTCTATTTCACAAATTGCATTTTGTGTTTACTTGTGTTGTCCTTGACTATTGTTTTAATTCGGTTTGATGTTCCAAACGCGTTAAGTGTGACAACAGATGCAGAAAAACAGGAAATAGGAGGAAGGGGGCAAACACTGTTTTCACACCACTGTATGTCCAAATAAAAAAACAAAGACTCGTTAGTCTGCATATTTGAAACAGTGGTGAGTTGTAATGTTTACTAAACTTTCACTTTTCAACCAAATTTAGCCTTCTGCTTTTGCATTTGGCTAGGGTCAGTGTCACTACTGGTAGCATTAGGCAATACCTGGATCATACAGCGTCAGACACTACTGGAATATAGGAGAGAATAAAGAGCTGTCTAAAATATCCTAATACAATTTAGCAGTCTGAGACACCTAGAAACCTGAGCTATTGTAAAGTTAAAACCATCTCAGCGTGACACCCAAATGCCTCTCTATGGGAGAAAAACAACAGTCAGCTGTGGCTGTGGTGTCACATGAGCTCAGAAAACATCACTGGGGTCACACTGTGCTATTCTTATCACTGGCAGGGTCATCTCAGCCATCGTCACCAGTGGAACGGCACTTGGGAGAGCCTCCTCTTACACGCCGGACTATGCCAAAGCCAAGATATCAGCAGCACGTTTTTTCCAGCTGCTGGACCGCGTGCCTCAGATAAACGTCTACAGTGACAAGGGAGATAAATGGGTACGTTGGTGTATAAGTCATATGTGAAGCGCCATGCACTCTGAGGGTGTAAAAGATCTTTCATTGCTGTGAACCAGTCATTAAAGAGAGATGTGTGGAAAGGAGAATGGGGAAGAATAATTCTTAGTCCTTTAAGCATGATTGCATGCAAAGAAGTAAAAAATAAATTTTCCAGAACTTTGAAAAATATCTGAATACTCATAAAACACCCTTCGAAACCAGTTATGGCATGAAAGAAAATTAGGCTCTTTGGTGTAAAAGTAATTATAGTTTTATTTGCCTTTTATGGGCAGGACTATAACACTCAGGAGTGCTTACTCTAACATTTGAGCTTCTTTTTTTGTCCTCTCTGACCTTCCCTCTGCCATGTTTTCAGGATAACTTCCAAGGGAACATCGAGTTCATTGACTGCAAGTTCACCTACCCCACTAGGCCAGACATCCAGGTCCTGAATGGACTGAGTGTGTTGGTGAAGCCTGGCCAGACGTTGGCATTTGTTGGCAGCAGTGGCTGCGGGAAAAGCACCAGTGTACAGCTGCTGGAGAGGTTTTATGATCCTCACCGTGGCAAAGTGGTGAGGAAGACACAATGCAACAGGCTGCATTATGCTTCATATACTGTAAATGGAGACGAGATGCCAGTAGTATCCTAGGGCTTCTGTGTTATTTGGCTCTTACCTTTAAGAAATCATTACCATTCAGACAATACCTTAACAGAATGCTTGGGTAAGGCTGAAAAAACATGTCTGCACAGCCTTTTAAAAAAGCAATTTTTTCTTGTTGAAGTTAAGCTCTGTTGTATATTTAAAATCAATATACTTCACTTTTTTTTTAGACTTTTTCACATTTAAGTATGCGATTTCAAATCACTCATTTGAAATCCCATACTGAGATCTGCTTAGCTGGCTACCTTTAGTAGGAGCCCTGCTGCCTTTTCTGTTTTTCTATCATGAGCTGATTTATGCCTCATTTAAGTATGCAGAATTTAGTGGATCTTCTGTTACTTGTATATTTGTCATTTGCAGATAACTATTAAGGGGAAAACAAGCAACAACTGTAGTTAGCTTAAGTTTAGCTGCTGAGCTGCTATACTCCTCAGCCAATTTTCCTTCGTAGAATTGACTTTCTGTTACAGTATGACAAGGTTTATGACGAGTCAAATCAAAATGCTACAAAGCTTGAAATTCAGTCAGTTATGAGTACAAGAGCTGTGTATTCTTTTTCTGGTTCTCAAGCTGTCATGTGTTGAGAGTCTTTCAGTATTTTCACAGAAAGACATCAGCATGCAAAGATTACAGTTAAGAGCCTCCGACTCCACAGTTAATCTGCAGATTGGGCGGTCTGGGCCATTAAGAATCATTTTCTGATTAAGAGCAGATGGGTTGTGGGTGGGTAAAATAATACATCATTAACGAGGAAAATATTGATTACATTTTCTAAAATCCTGTCCTTTTTTTTTTTTTTTTGCCAAGAGTTAATTGTCAGATAAGATTTGCCAATTGTGGGGTCCATTCATATTCATTTAAATCCAGCCTACTTTAGTGTAATGTCAATAAATTATTATACATCCCACCAAGAAACATGAGGAGGCCCCAGTAAAGATAACACTCAAAATGTCTAATCTTGCAAATAAGCTGGAATCAGATCCAGTTCGACTGCTTGGAATTGAGCAAACCTGGGTTTCGACTCAAACAGGAGGAAGCACAAATAAAACAAGAATGATTAAAAAAGCAACATGAGAAGCACAAAAAATGTCTGCAGAGAACAGTTTTCATTTGAGTTTTCTGCACATTATGGCATCCGTATGTCAGGGGGTAAGCTAAAGGACCAATAATAAGACAGACAACAGTAGCCCACATTGATGGCTGACCAAAAATCTTTTGACAGTGCCCCGTGGTAACAGTTACCTGCCAATGCACAACCCTGCCAGGCTGCGACAAGCCCCAGCCTCTACTAAAACTTTCATGCAAATCCATCTGCAGCTTTTTCAGTAACACTGGCAACAGACAGTTCAGGAGGGTGGCATCACTACTGGACATATGCTAGTAGATATGCTAGTAGCAGGCATGTTCGCAATATCAGTGACAGGGCAAGGCAAAGAATGTGAAGCCTTCTTTCAGCAGCTTCATACACATGCTGTAAAGTTAAGAAAAATATGACTCTGCACAAAACTGGGAGTTCTGGCTTGAAACCTGACAATATTATACTGTCACAGCAGCTGCTGACCTTTTTGGAAATGTCAGATATCTCATTTTGGAATGAATGAGTCACACTGTATGTATAGTCTGCTTTCATCTTCTTTCCTCATGAGGCTCATTTATACTTTGGGTGCCGCTGTGAAAGTGAAACTTGTAATTTATCTCAGTCAAAGAATAATTGCTGGACGTTCAGCGAGCATGGTGGTGGAAGTATTTCATGTCACTTCAATTCATCTTTCAGTCAGACATTTATGCTGACTCTGTGCTGTTTTTTTTTAAATTTTTTTAAAAAGGAGCACTCTACACAGGATGATGGTTTGACTTTATGCCAGGAAGGGATCTCTGCCAGGATTCAAATGGCCCTAATTGAGTTGGAAGTGGTTTGGAAACACAGTCCTGATTCTCTGTCTGAGATTTAAAAAGGACACGATCACCTCTGCACAGTTAGGAGAGAAATTACAATTCAGATAGTATTATGATGGCTCATTAACTGGATTGTATTTCTAGTCTTTTGATTATTATATTGCTTTGTACTAATGGTAAAATCAATTACTTCCTGCAGTTGATTGATGGCCATGACACCACTCGCGTCAACGTGTCTTTCCTGCGTTCCAAGATTGGCATTGTGTCCCAGGAGCCTGTCCTGTTTGACTGCAGCATTGCAGAGAACATCAAGTATGGCGACAACTCACGAGACATCAGCATGAACGAGGTCATCGCCGCTGCAAAGAAGGCCCAGCTTCACGACTTTGTCATGGCCCTTCCCGAGGTACAGTTTTGTGTATGATGCTTGTGTTTGGGATTCAAAAAAAGGCAAAGCACATGCTCAGAAAACAGGCTGGCAACAGGCAGCCACTCAGCAATGGTGAGCAGGTGTGCAGGTTGCAATGCAGGAGTCCCCTAAGCTTCTTCTTTAGACCAATTCACAGCACTGCTGTGAGAACCTGACCCTGCTCCTATGGATGACATCATAAAGGATGTGTTCTAGCATGTCGATCAGGCGTTGGGATAGTCTTTGTCAGAATCTAATTAATCCACATTAATATGGACATTCACATGCTTATGCTAGGATTGATCAGTGGACAGTATTGGTTGATAATATCAAATTAGGGCTAGCTTACTGTCAGTTATTTTTCTATAAGGAATATTTTTTGTTTCATTGATTGAAATTGTAAAATAACAACAAAAACTTAATAAAGAGACAAAAAAAAATGTCAGGCCATCTCTGACATCAGGAAATCAGAAATCAGTTATTGAAATTGTTGCTTTAAACATCTGTATCAGCCCTGAATTTTATCATCACGCATCTGTGGCTTTTGCCTAATTGTTACATGCTAAATATAGACAGTTTCTTCCATTGTAATCACATAATCTGTGCTAAGAAGTTTCATTAATTAATGCTTCAATTTTAAGCATGATTAATCTGTCTTAATTCACAGGCTACTTACCACAGGATTTTAAGGTGGCAGTAATTAAAGCATTACTTAAAAGGCATCACTTGACCTCACTGTCTTAGCTAATTATACATTTTTGAAAGCGCAGTTGTCAAACAGTTAGCAGATCATTTGCAAAGGAATGGTTCATTTGAAGAGTTTCTGTCTGGATTTAGAGTGCATCATAGCGCAAAAACAGCACTTGTCCTGCTAGACCTCAGTGTTTCTTCATTTGATCATGTTGACCTCAATATTTTACTTCAGAGATTAGAACCCATTGTTGGTATTTAAGGAACTGCGCTGCAGTGGTTTGAATCACATCTATCTGACAGATTGTAATTTGTGCATGTTAATGGCCATGCAATGGCCAAGCATACCCTTCACACAAAAGTTATTCACAGAGTCCCGCAGGGTTCTGTGCTGGGACCAGTACTTTTTACATCTGTCTTTGCACACCAAGTTTGTGGTGTGCAGTGGGATTCCCTGAAGCAGCTAAAAACTTCTCATTGTTCCCATAATGTGTCAAAATCACGCACCACCCCATGTGCGTTAATATTCAAGTTATATACAAGTTCAGCACCTTGGGTTGAATAGTAAGTCGGTAATAAGCCTGATTCTAACATCTCATGTTCTGTGATCGCTGCAAATCCTACTTAAAGTTTCCACAACCATCCACAAAGACCACTAGGTCTGAGTTAGCCAGCGGTGTGTCCTACAGGTCAGGTCTGGGATCATCACCATCTGCTTCTGTTGTGAGAGGTGAAGCTGGGTTTAATACAGAACATCTTCTAACTGGGACATTTGGCATTTCCAGTTATACAGCGTGATACCTCAGCCAAACAATCAGCTGATAAATGTGTAGATTTTTGCTCTAGAAGGATCAGTGACGTAGAATATAGCAGCAAATGCATTCAATCTGAGTAGCCCACATGGTCACGTGACATCAGTACTGCCTTTTTTCAGCTGCTGCTACTGTTCTCAGGCAAAGAAAAAAACCTGCTGCTACTAGGTCCAGTTAGAATGAGAAAAATGCCTCTGGCTTTTGTTATTCCATGTGCTCCTGTAACAAAGGAGAGGTCATGTATTCACCCTTTTCTGTCACTGTCAGGGTGAATGGTTTATCAGCACATGGTAATCCTAATGTAGGTGCAGTCTGCAGTGTCTATTTTAAGTCATTGAAAGCTTTGTCTGCATCGTTAGTCTACTGTAGTCTGTCATGTGCAGTCAGTTCCCTCACCTGTATCACTGTTAACAGTGGAGCCAAGCCCAGCATAGTTGGGTATCCACTGGCAGCAATAATACATCGTTCCAAGAAAACTGTTTGTGTCGTTGCATGTGGTTTTGGAACGTACCGAATCACTGCAATATTGTAAAACATGGAGGCTCATCAGTGGAAATTACTGTGCGTGTTTATCTTTTATCCAATATACACAGTCTATTCACACCTTTCCAGTTTCCTCTCTCTCTGTGCCATTTTTCCCTCAAACTGTTCATCAGCTCCCTCAAATATGTGCTGTCACTTGTTGCGAGTCTGATTTCATGTAATCAGATGTGCGTGTGTTGTTGTTGTGCAAGCTTCAGCAGTTCATCACAAACAGGAAACACGGCCGTCTATTGGAGTTTCCACTCATATGCATACAGCCGCTAATCCAAGTCGTATTTAACCATCTAGGCACCATTCTGTTCACTTGTGTTCTAATCAAGCCATCTTTCCCTGACACAGTGACTCATTAAATCTCGACCCAGCTACCTTGACAGGACAGTATGATGACAACAGTAATGCATGTTTAAAAGGTCCATATTCAGTGTCTTCACATGTTCTCTTGTTCAGTCATTGGAAAGCCTCCCACACCTACAGATTTTATGAATCTACCACTAAGTTTGGTTATGGATTCAAATCACTGAGTCCACTAACCCTAGAGTCTACTAAAAACCAACCTGCTGTCCTGTAACCTGGAGAGTTAAGTGTTCATAAGCAGTGGACGAACTCAGCATTTGGTAATAAGTCAGGTTTTTCAGTTTTAGCAGTGGTGTGCGATATGTAGACTTTTATGTTTTGCTATGACGCTTGAACACCCTTCCACTTCTCACTCTCTGCCCCAGGTCAGTCAGCCTCAGTTCCTGGCTGTTCAGGACAATCCTTAAACCCAATGTTCTGTGGCCCCACATTAAAAAACAGCCTTCATTATTTTTTCCCCTCCACTTTCACCTCTCCCTCCACCTCTCTGCCTCTCCCAAGTCCTGCGATAGTGTGTGCAGCTACCAGTCGGAAAGTCGTTGCATTGATCCAGCATCTGTCCGTCCAGCTGCTGGATGGTCAAAGCTGCTCTGTTTTGAATGTATTTCCATAAGACGGTTTAAATAGTCCACATCTGTCTCATTTTCCTGTCGTACACAGGGGGATACCGTGAAAAGGTTTAATCTCCAAAGCCATGTGTTGATGGGCCCATGACCTCAACAATGGGCATCATGGTAATGCTGTAATCCAGGCTAATAGCCTGTTCGCTCATCCCTAGATAAAATTCTTTTAAAAAAGAGAAACCCAAGAATTTTCAATCTGGTGACACGAGAGGACATTAATGTGAAGGCACTTCCAGAGTGACTGGAAGTCTGCCTTGTGTGTGCAAGGGAGCGATTGGTCCACGGTGATGCTTGTTTTTTATGGTCGGAGTAGGGCAGTGCTGAACTTGTGGAACGTTTAGCGAAATCTGGCCCTGGATATTGGTTTGCTGATGTTAATGGTGCTGATCTGTCATTTTGCTCTGGCCTCTGTGCTTGTGGAGGAGGTTGGTCATGATTTTTATTTCGGCTGTTTCAGAGAAAGAGTCGAGCTGTTGTCATAGCCCTGGTGTTGTGGTTGTCAGCTGTGGTGTCTGTTCCAGAAAAACTTTAACATTGGCCATACCTTTTATAATGTTCAAGCTAGACCACTCAAACTTTACACCATCGTTCTCTATCACTAGGGCTACAGGCTGACCAAAGACCATAACTCTGTCATGCATGTTTACTTATTGATCCCCCCTTTTATGACTTTGAAATTCCACTAAAACTTCTATTTTTATCATTGCCCTTCCTTTTCCTTTTTCTAAACCAGTTTTTGCATACTCAAATGTAGTCTACCTTACACTATTGATTCCCAGCTGAGGTACTTGCCCATTACCTCGACTTTCAAATGACCTTGACCTTCTGCAGCAATTTTTGGCATTAACTTTAACATTGTCCATTACTTTTTTGTTTTATAACCACAGTATTTCTGTTTTGCATTCTTCTACATTATAGTAAGACCTCTCAATTGAGGTGCTTACCCATGACGTTCACCATCGCATAACCTTGACCTTAAAAATCTTCATATTTACTATATTTATTAGTAATCTGACTATATTGCGCTTTTATGTCCTTATGTCCTAATCATATTAGATATGCCTATTTTGGTGAATATGTGAGTATGTACTTAGTTTGATTTGTTACACAAACACTGCACTGTACAATTACTGTTTACCATATGCATAATTTAACTTTCATTTTGAACAATAAACATGCTCTTTTCTTTTGTAAGAGTGTGGTGTGCCGAAACAAAAGCACCCTTGCTTTTGTGCACTTTCACCATTTTTCTTAGGCTTCCACCGCCCCCGCCCCTCCCTCCCTCGTTATGAATCCAAAACAGCCGAGCGTTGGCACCCGCTCAGCAATGATCTCGCTGCTTCATCCAGCCTGCATGGAATGACGCATGCTTCTTTCCTTCTTTTCTTTTTCATTTACTTGCTTTTTTCCATTTATTTTTCAATCAGTTTTTGTCTTTATTATTAGTTTATTTTATTTTTTGCATTTGCTTGTCTCATAATAACCCACTTTCTGGAAACCTATGGTCATTTATCAACAAATTTAATTACTTAATTTTGTTTTTCATAAATTTGGACTAATTGGGGTTATATTTAATTTGAGCTAGCTTTTCTGTTGTGGATTTTGAGTTTCCCATGTTAGTTCCTGGCCATATTCACTTTGAATCTCAGAGCCCCAATCTCTAGAGTCTCAGTGACAAACTGCCTTTAGTCTACCTGTGAATTCAGCCTCAGTAAGTTATCACTTAATGTCAGTTAAGAGCATCAAAGCTGTTAATTTGCCTCTGTCAGCTGCGATCAGTCAAAACTAACTGTGGATTTTGTGTCAGAGTCAATTGTGTTTACAGGACTTTTCTCTGATTGGCAGACCCTCATACCAAACAACAATACTACATATTTCTCAGATCTAATTATATGACCTAAAAATTATGATACAATCAGAAATTGAAGTTAAGGCTTAAGGTTCTTTATCAATTGAGATTTTAGCACTGATTCTGTCTGCTCTCGGTTGTCAGGCCCTTGCCTCCTCAATAATTGGCTCGGCTGTGAGCACTCTTTCAGGCTCATCGAGTCCACCCACAAGTTTTCATGGATCAACAAGAGAAGTCCCGTCCCATCTTGTTGTCAAGATTGTTGTGAAAAAATAAACTGGGCGATGAAACCAAACTAATTTTCTTAGATTTATTGAAAGAAACCTTTGCAAAGGGATCCCTACAGCAGGAATAATCTTTGCACGAGCCCTGATACAGGCAAAAAAAAAGAAAATAGCTCCTTTATACTCACTGTGTGGAGACAAACTTTGTCTGATCAGCTGCAGGGATTTTCCTTCTCACAGTCATGTAGGCACCTGCCTGATAACAGAGACTCAGAAAGTGCGTCGTGACCTCGAGCACAGCTTACAGTTAGTTGTTTTCCAGCTTCACACACATACTCTTTGTACAAGGAGGTTACAGTCACACACCAGTAGTAAACAGAGGTTAAATGAGTTGAAATACAAATTTTTCACCACAGAGGCAGCTTAAAGTGAATGTGATTTGATGTAATAGGGGCTGGATGTGCCTTGCATGATAAAAGCGCTGAGCAGCGAGTGTGGTTTGGGTGATTTGTAGATGAAAACAGAAGGTTTAAGTGTTTTTAGTCTGTAGAGCTGTTTCTAAATAAACTGCAGCACTCATCTATTTTGTAATAAAGGCACATGTCACCCAGTGAAACGGTGCAGGTTCATTAATGTGTTTTTAACACAAGGAGTGAATGGACTGTCTGTGACTCAAAGACACTCTCGCAAAACACATTTCAAATGTCAAGAATTTCTCTTCCAGGTTTAATAAAGGTTAATAAATGTTTTTGGAGAACATTTGAGCCTGTTGATATGAATAATAAGCGGAATTTTTATACATTTACATTCAATGTTGGTTTGGGTGTTTTTATTGGGTTTACTGACAATAAGAAAAATAAAAATTATCACTATGAAAAATGGATACTTCCAGCTCCACCCTTGTGACATGGGCTCACCACAGTGAGTAGCCCCGCATGTTTGATTTAGCAGATTTTTGCACTAGATGCCCTTCATGACACAACCCAAAAGGAGATTTGTGTCTCCAGGTGGAGCTGAACCAGCAAACCTGTAGCTTATTGAGTCACCGTGCAAACCTCCAGACTCAGACAGACAAGAAAGTGGAGAGGGCATGCAGCAAAGGGCCACAGGTCAGCCATGAACCCGGGCCAGCTGTGCCACAGCCATGGGGCACATGGCTGCTGACTCACCCACTGAGCCAAGCTTTTTTTATAGAGTCAATTCAATTTTATTTATTTACTGTAGCACCAGATCACAACAACAGTGGCATCAAGGCGCTTTATATTGTAAGGTAAAGACCCTACAATATTAGAATGAAACCCCAACAAACAGACAACCCCCTATCAGCAAGCCCTTGGTGACAGTGGGAAAGAAAACTCCCTTTTAACAGGAAGAAACCTCTGGTAGAACCAGGCTCGGGGAGGGGCAGTCAGGGGTTGATGGGAAAAGAAGAGAGCAGAGAGAAACAGGGCAAAAGGCAAACCATAGGTGACAGAGTTTAATAATTGCTAATGATTACATATAGTAGTAGTGTATGAGCACACAGAGAGTAAAAAAAAGGTGAGTAACGAAGCCTTTAAGATACGATGGGGCCTGATAGTCAAGATTTAAGAATACTTATTTTAAATTCATAGTGTGATTTTTATCAGGGAGATAATGAAGAGAAGCAAATATGGGGGAAATATGGTCCCAGTTAGTACTGGGACTAGAAAGAGCACTCCAAGTTAGCACTATAGAGCCCCAATAAATTATCATTAGGAAAAACCTATTATCAAGGAGCAACATACATTCACTGCTAATAATCAAGTCTAGCATGTGCCAGTTTGTGGCCAATGTCTTTCACTTTTTCGATCTTAACTGACTCAACTGTCATTGAGCTTTACGAGCTGATAAATTCTCAGACTTCAAAGCTTATACCCAGTGGTACTTTGTTACTAAAAAATACATAGTGTGCTACTTTTTTTTTTTAAAAAGTAATGAATTACATTATATTACAGTTTTCTTGCTCCTTGAAACAATTTTTTTATGCATTATAATAATTTTGTGTTGCTCCGCAACATGGCCTGAGATGCACTCTCGCATTATTCCCAGTTAACAATGTAACCTTTATGCAACATGCCCACACACACTCTCACAGATCTCACAAATTTAATGAGGACACACACAGGAGTGTTTAAGCTGACAACAACGCTGTGAAGAGAGCACTTCACGGAAAAATGCTGCGGCCACAGTGATTCCGCTGAAACACAATCAGGTAGAAATGGTGGCTACAATGCCACGAGCCTGACTGCTCATCAACGCTGTTGTTGCGTGCGTGTTGTAAATGAAAATTTGGCTTCTTGGCTGGGTTCTGGATACACTTAGCTTTAACAACCCCTCTGGGTCAGGGGCTCTTTCACCAGTAGTTTTGTGGTAGTAGCAGATGCTTGGAAAGAGTTCACCTTGTGTTATCAGCAGTTGTTTCTGGCCTGGGTGACAGATTGCTCTTTAGCATCAGGTTCTTGTCATTTCCTTTTTCCAATTATTGTGCAGGTAATTGAATAACTTATGTGCCTCTGGCTTTAATTTGAGCGGTCTGCAATATCATGAAGTTACAGCTGTTTTAGTTCTACAGCTGTAGAAGTAACACATTCATACTGCAGAGGAGTACACACAGGAGTTGTACACAAATAGCATCTTCATGCAAGAAGGGACTCTCTCCCCACCTTCTGATCACATAGGTCAACTTCTGCAGTCTGCAGTCAAGTGCTGTGCACACAAGATTTCAGCTGAATCTTAATATGTTTGGAGAATTTAAAAAACTTTTTCTGCATGCACTGTTTTTTATGTCATATTTTTACTGTACGGGTTTGTGTTGAAAAATCTGCATATTTTGCCTATGAATGCGGATGCTGTCTCTCTCTCCTTCTCTCAGAAATACGACACCAACGTGGGCTCTCAGGGGTCTCAAGTTATCTCGTGGTCAGTAACAGCGCATCGCCATCGCCAGGGCAATCATACGGGACCCTAAGATCCTGCTTCTCTGATGAGGCCACCTCGGCCCTGGACACGGAGAGCGAGAAAGGTATGCTTCACTAAACTCTGAGCAACGTCCATTTGCTGAGTCCACACACTGAAAATCACAGCAGTGAAGCTGCTTGATATTCTCCGGGCACAGAGAGCAAAGAGATCAGGGAGTTAATTATTATTATCATTAACATCATTACAATTCATCATCTCTATTATTATCACCAGCAGCATACCCACCCTCCAGCTTCTTTAAGATGAATATAGTCAATGGGCCTGTGCCTTAGCTTTTGCAGCTCAAATAGCTGAACCATGCTGAGGAGCACAGAAGCCTCTGCAGTGCACTGATCCTCTGGAACATTCTAATGATAGTAATCAATGCATGATTGTGACACTGCTATAATTGTGAGGCTCGTGTGTCTCCTGTGTGAGAGAATTGATCACGGCTGCTGACTACGCTGTGCAAATTCACGTGTGTGTGTGTGTTTGTGACAGACCGTGCAAGAAGCCCTGGACAAAGCCAGAGAGGGTCGAACCTGCATCGTCATCGCCCATCGCCTCTCTACCATTCAGAATTCTGACATCATTGCCGTCATGTCCAGGGGCATCGTGATCGAGAAAGGAGCTCACGACCAGCTCATGGCCCTGAAGGGAGCCTATTACAAGCTGGTTACGACAGGAGCGCCAATCAGCTAACCGCTCAGGGAAACAGGAGCCTGTGTGTTGTTGGCCTTCTTACTGCTATAATGTTAAGAGAGGCCAGGACTTGAAGCATGCCATCATACTTTAAATAGCAAAGTATTTAGGAAAGTGGTAAGAAATTGTTGGCTGGGCTGTTTATTTCTACAATATTTATTTTTGTGAGAGGATCCTGTTATGATGACAGGGACCACAGTGGCATGAAAAGTATCTGCCCCCCTTCCTGATTTCATAGTTTTGCATATTTGTTACAGTTGCACGTTTCAGATCATCAAACAGATTTTGATATTAGACAAAGATAACTCGAGTAAACATAAAATGTACAGTGTATTACAAAAGTGAGTACACCCCTCACATTTCTGCAGATATTTAAGTATATCTTTCCATGGGACAACACTGACAAAATGACACTTTGACACAATGAATAGTCTGTGTGCAGCTTATATAACAGTGTAAATTTATTCTTCCTTCAAAATAACTCAATATACAGCCATTAATGTCTAAACCAGCGGCAACAAAAGTGAGTACACCCCTAAGTGACTACACCCGTAAATGACCAAATTGTGCACTGCTTGTCATTTCCCCTCCAAAATGTCATGTGACTCGTTAGTGTTACTAGGTCTCAGGTGTGCACAGGGAGCAGGTGTGTTCAGTTTTGTAGTACAGCTCTCACACTCTCTCATACCGGTCACTGAAAGTTCCAACATGGCACCTCATGAATTAACAGTGGTTAAACACATTTTGTGGGAAGCTGAGTTGAATTTCACTGGCCACACCCAGGCCTGATTACTGCCAGATTAGTTTAATGAAGAAATCACTTAAATAGAACCTGTGTGACAAAGCGAAGCAGGCTAAAAGATCTCAAAAAGCAACACATCACGCCACGATTAAAAGAAGAAGCTGAGAAACAAAGTCATTCACACATATCAGTCTGGAAAGGGTTACAAAGCCATTTCTAAGGCTTTGGGAGTCCAGTGAACCACAGTGAGAGACATTATCCACAACGCACACCTTTTGGTGAGTGGCCATCCAACCAGATTTACTCCAGGAGGTCACAAAAGAACCCAGAACAACATCTAAACAACCGTGAGCCTCACTTGTTTCAGTAAAGGTCAGAGTTCATAATTCAACAATAAGAAAGAAACCAAAAACCACAGCTGACCAAAATATTCTGTGGAATAAGTAAAGTAAACTTTTTTGGAAGGTTTGAGTCCCGTTACAGCAGCAAGTCCACCTCTGACTGAAGGTTTTGGAGTGGCCGAGTCAAAGGCCAGACTTAAATCAGATTACGATGCTTTGCCACGAGCTCAAGCAGGCCGCTCACGCTCGAAAACCCTCCAATGTGGCTGAATTAAAACAATTCAGCAAAGAAGAGACTCTTGATTGCAGTTCATGCTGCCAAGGGTGGCACAGCCAGTTATTAGCGGGTAATTACTCTTTCACACAGGGCCAGGCAGGTTTGGACAACCTTTTTCCCTTAATAAATGAAATCTTAATAAATGAGTTATGTACTTCAATTTTGCCAATTTAAAATTTTATTTATTTGCTTTTACTTTGTCACATTTTGCAGTAGTTATTACTCTGAAAATTAGATTTCAAAATAAAATACAACATCAGGTTAATTGTTTTAAAAACAGTTTAGAGGGCCAAATGAAATGCATGCTACACACTTAAATGCAGCTAACAATATATATTTTTTAGAGTGTTTCATGTTCGTGAAATATTTAATAATGTAGTCACGGAGTCAGTTTTATTGTATGCAGTAATCTCAAAAGTCTGCAATAGCAAATACTGTATATCAATTTTTAAAGAGTGTTGCAAAACAACAGTATGAACAATAACAGCAATGTTTAAAAAATGAATATTGGATTATGTTAATAACACAAATATGACATAAATGCTACTTTTGTACAGTTATAGTTGTTAAACAGTTTAAAGAACAGTTTGACTTGGAGCATTATTTTTATTTTGAATAAATAAAGCTAAATCTATTGTTATAAAACTGTTATCATGAGTTCTTTTGGCCACGATTATTGTGTCGTGAAAAGCGGACATCGGAACAGGCCTAATTCTGCTGCTATGTTTCGTTGTGTTTTTGTGTGTTTTAAAAGATCCTACGCGGGTGTTTCAAGTTGTGAATTAAACCTGGGGGATTATACAGTAAAAGACCTTTTCCACAGCAGAAATCTTGGCTCGTCACAGCGGGGGAAAGCAAATGTTTAACAAATGATATTAAAATACTAGCATGAAGTCAAAATGCCTGTTGTGAAAAAGCTCTGCGGGGCTGAGTAAAGACGGGGTTAGGGGTTATGGTTCTTAATGGAAGTAGCAGCGTGGCGCTGCTGATCAAATGCACATTTGATCATTAGCAAGTGTGACCACCTTTAGAAAAGCAGGAGTTTTGGCAGTTTGCTGGTCTGAAGGATTCAGGCATGTGTTATCACAATGCCGGGGTTCTCATCTCGCTGTGGGGCAATTTTGGCCCACTGGTCTTTAAAGCACTGCTTCAGTATATTGAGGTTTGCTGGTGTTTGTGAAGCACAGCTCTCTTAAGGCCCCACCACAACACTTTGGTAACACTGAGTTATAGAATTTGACTTTGACTGCAACACCTTGAGTCTTCTCTTTTTCAGCTCTTGTATATTTGCCGCTGATCATTGTACTGTTGCATGACCCAGTTTTGTTAAGCTTTAGCTGTCAGAGAGATGGCCTCACATTTGACTCCAGAACACTCCGGTACACAGAGGCGTTTGTGGTTGACTCAGTGACTTCAATGTGCCCAAGTCCTGTGGCTGCAAAGCAAACCCAAATCATCGCCCCTCCACAGTAAGTCTGAGGTGTTTCTGCAGTCTTTGATTTTCACCAAACCTGGTGCTGTGCATCATGGCCAAACATTTACACTTTGCCTCATTTATGCAAACAACATTGTTCTAAAAGTCTTGTACAGGTGCAACTGCAAACCTAAACCATGCTGCTGCTCTTCTCTTGGCAACACTTGCAAACAAGCCAAACTTTGAAGCTTCTCTGAGCATGGTCTGACCTTGGGATGAATTTACTGGGAGGTCTAATCTCCTGGGAAGATTCCAGTTTATGAATAATCTTTCTCACAGCACGACTGTGGACTTCAGATGGTCTGGAAATTCTGTTTCAGATTGACGGGTAGCAATAATTGCTTCAGTGTGGAGACCTCTGCTGCTTCTTCCTCTTGAGTTGGCACACACCTGAATACTTTACACCAGCAAACTGCTGAAACTTCTGCTTTTGGTCACAATTGCTGATGACCAAGTAATCACATGCATTTGATTAGCAGCACCTGGCTGCTACTTACCCTCTTAGCTGTGGGTGGCTGTGGCTCAGGAGGTAAAGCAGGGCATCTACTAATCACAAGGTTGGTGGTTCAATCCCCTTGGGTAAGATACCGAACCCCGAGTGGCTCC
The DNA here is from genome assembly GCA_024447675.2 of Pterophyllum scalare. Lineage (NCBI taxonomy): Eukaryota > Metazoa > Chordata > Actinopteri > Cichliformes > Cichlidae > Pterophyllum > Pterophyllum scalare. Next base: position 57,225 of record JAMQGT020004854.1, on the reverse strand, counting down.
CTGTGCATTCATCGGAGCGTAAATGTTAGACAAAAAGCCCTTAGCTGTTGGGAAAAGTATGTTGTGATAGCGCGGAAAAGTGCTAAGAACCCGTCCATTCAATTCCTCTGGAAGCAGTAAGGGTGTACTTAGTTTCTCACATGCAGCGTCTGCATTTTGGCTTCATTTTTGTTAAGTAATGACACGGTGTAACATGTGATTTGTTGCTGTTTATCTCAGGTAGTATTTACCTAATTATGAGACCTGCTGAGGATTAGATTATTTTTATCATGCACTGATAAATCCTCAGCTTTTTCTTTTTGCCATGAATGCATTATTTTGCTGCAGCAACCATCAGCTGGGGCTTCATGGAACGCACCACTGAACGAAAGCAAATGGCTTCTGCTTTCAACTGTATTACTGCATGATGACAAAATAACTGACAAGAAACAAGGGCAGGGAAATGGTCAGTATGATGGATTACATATGAATTGAGTTTCAGTCTCAGCACCCAGCTGAAATGAATAAAATTGCAAGCTGCCCTGCCTGTACTGTAGGAACACATGCCAAAGTAAATTGTATGCTTGGAAAATTTGTATTTAAAAAGCTAGAATGCAATCCAAATGATGAGTTTCTGTTTCCAGCTGTCTGTCATTTGTCACAACTGGATATGTTTGTATTAGTGTTATCACTATTACTCAGTACAGCAAAGCATGGCTGCATTAAAACCTGCTGCTCTGAAATGCTTTCCACTGAGACACGTGCTGGGATGATGCACGACAGGGCTTCATGCTATGTGAAGATAAGCCGGATGGCAGTATTTCAGGGCTGGGATGTTTATAGCAGCGAGCTGTGTCTGCTAGGCCGCTGCCACTACTTTTACATAAACTGCACCATAAATAAGCAGATTGATAGAATAACACAGGTACTTAAGAAATCTGTGACTGAACGAAATTCCCAAGTGTGACAGGAATATTGAATGCCCACGGAGCTGCCCCACTCGCTCCTCCACCGGTGTTGATTCTGCTGCTTGTGACAGCCACACCATCTGAGGCACTCCATCAGTTAGCGGTAATATGTGATCGCACCACACTGACCTCTGGGAAATTGAGTCTTTAATCATGACATCCCCAGGCCCAGACTCCTGCTAAATTAGCATTCCTCAGATGCAATCTAATCTAGCAGCTTCTCCTGCCAATTCATCCAGAAAGAGGACACCGTTTGACTTTGTGCCATGTAGTGTCAGTGCAGTTCTGATTGATGAAAACGGGCGCAGGAGGCTGAGCGATGTGTCTCGGTTGGGTGTGAGAGGAATAAGCGGGGTCCACTGTGTGTTTTCTATGATCCCAATAAATATGCACATCAAAATGCACAGCACTGACAAGCTGATCTTAAATGTGCATAGTAATTTCTAATATTAATGGTGTATCCAATGTATGTACAGTGCATCCCCAACTTTCTCACTGTTTATAACCCAGTCGGACCTCTCAGGTTTAAATTTTCCTAGAATCAGATCCAAGCACGCTGAGGATGTCTTTAGCCCTCTACAGCACAGCATTGCCCTGGGGCAGCAGAAAGTTTTTCTATGCCCCATGCCCAGTACATGTGAACTTAAATGATGCAACCCAATCAGAATCTTTTAAAAGTATTAAATTTCAGTCCAACAACATGTTGGAGTCACTATCAAGCATGATTTGAAGGCAGGACATCCTTTTCTGACGCATTGTCTGGAGAGCACATGGTGTGAGAAGAAGGTAAGAATAATTGCCCTAGTAATCATTTAAAATGACATAAATCCTAAATTAAAAAATACAGGGAGTGTTTATGAAGTTGTAGAGAAGGACTTTGTCATTTTTTATGATTTTTTTTTATTTTGCATTTTCAGAATTTCAGCTTTTCCTTTTGTTGCCTCACGGCAACGTTGTGCAGTAAGGGGTACTTTTTGAGGGATACTCATAGGCTTGGGCTGAGGGTACCTTAGGCAAGGTAAGGTAACCCTAATACTCAAAAAAGTAGTACCACTGCCTTTCCTTTGATATACATGGCAGTGGTGACATACTGGCTGCTCTACAGAGTGGACTGCACTGAGAACGGGATGACAAAAAGTGACCACATGCACGTGTATGGATTCAAATCCCAAATTGCACAAAGTCTGTACTTTGTTCAAATCCAAAAAAGAAGGCAAGAGAGGGATAACCACTTAGACAGTACATCACAATGGCCAACAATATCTGAGAACAAAGGAAGATGCAGGGTTAATGGGTGCACAGGAACACCAAAAGCAATGTGTAAAAAATGTAATGTGCATCTCTGCTGAGTGAGGTTTCACACACAGAATGACAGCAATGCCTCACAACATGAGAATCAACATGGCATGACAATGGGCCATATGAACCTGAGCCTGTATCAAATCATATGTAGATATGTTTCAAGTGTTTTTCAGTTCATTTGTTGACATTTTTGGAAACACGTCTGGTGCTTTTATTCTGAAACAGTATCATTATGATCTATGAATTAATAACTTTCTCTGTAGTTTTGTACCATTGTTGCACAGCGTTGCCCCTAGACAACAAAAAAATATATAATTGTTTTGGCAATAAAATGGCCCAAAGTGAATCAGTAAATGAGGCTCAATAATTTTCAGCATGTACCATCACAATGTGATTTAAACCCTCTACTGCACAGTAGAGGGTTTAAATCGCTGTGGTCCTGATCTTTGGAACTAGCTGCCTGCTGACCTGAGATCAGTTACATTCCCACACAGGCCTGCACTCAGTAGCTGCATGCATTTTTCTTTTCTTCATTTTCCTTTTTGGGAAGTTTTAGTTTGATGTTTTCACTGCTTTAAGGCATTGTAAACCTATATACGTGTTTATGTTCTTTTTCTTCTGGGTTCAGCACACTGAGTTTACCCTACACTGAAATGTACCCTTGTTGCCAAATGTATGTAGGAGATGCAGTGCTCTTGTGGGAAACTAACACTCTGCACCAAAGCAACACTCTTTTGGCATTAAAAACGGCTACTGTCGGGATTTAATAAAGACGAGCGGTGTCAGTTTAGCAACTGAAAGGTGTGCACACAATTCAATTAAATTTCAATTCAATTTAATTTATTTGGCGCCAAATCACAACAGTTGCCTCGAGGAGCTTTCTATTGTGGGTGAAGGCCCTACAATAATACAGAGAAAACCCAACAGTCTAAACGACCACTATGAGCAAGCATTTGTGACAGTGGGAAGGAAAACTCCCTTTTAACAGGAAGAAACTTCCGGTAGAACCAGGCTGGGGAGGGGCAGTCATCTGCCATGACTGGTTGGGGCTGAGGGGAGAGAGACAGGACAAAAGACATGCTGTGGGAGAGAGCCAGAGATTAATAATAATTAATGATTAAATACTGAGTGAAGTATAAACAGTAAATAAGGTGAATGAAAATAAACAGTGCATTATGGGAAACCCCCAGCAGCATAGGCCTATAGCAGCATAACTAAGGGATGGTTCAGGGTCACCTGATCCAGCCCTAACTATAAGCTTGATCATAAAGGAAAGTTTTAAACCTAATCTTAAAACTAGAGAGGGTGTCTGTCTCCTGAATCCAAGCTGGGAGCTGGTTCCTCAGATGAGGGGCCTGAAAGTCTTCTTACAGCCTCTGACAGTGGACTCATCTCTGTGCTTGTCCTGTTGGACCTCAGTGCAGCTTTTGATACTGTTGATCATAACATTTTATTACAGAGATTAGAGCATGCCATAGGTATTTAAGGTACTGCACTGCAGTGGTTTGAATCATATTTATCAAATAGACTCCAATTTGTTCATGTAAATGGGGAGTCGTCTTCACACACTAAGGTTAATTATGGATTTCCACAGGGTTCTGTGCTAGGTCCAATTTTATTTACATTATACATGTTTCCCTTAGGCAGTATCATTAGAAAGCATTGCATCAATTTTCATTGTTATAGAGATGATACCCAGCTTTATATATCGATGAAGCCAGATGACACTCATGAATTAAACTGCAGGAATGTCTTAAAGACATAAAGGCCTGGATGACCTCTAATTTCCTGCTTCTAAATTCAGATAAAACTGAAGTTCTTGTACTCTGCCTCACAAATCTTAGAAACATGGTGTCAAACCAGATACTTACTCTGGATGGCATTACTTTGGCCTCCAGTAACACTGTGAGAAATCTTGGAGTCATTTTTGACCAGGATATGTCCTTCAATGCACATATTAAACAAATATGTAGGACGGCTTTTTTACATTTGTGCAATATTTCTAAAATTAGAAACATCCTTTCTCAGACCGATGCTGAAAAACTAATCCATGAATTTATTACTTCTAGGCTGGACTACTGTAATTCATTATTATCAGGCTGTCCTAAAAACTCCCTGAAAAGCCTTCAGCTGATCCAAAATGCTGCAGCTAGAGTACTGACAGGGACTAGAACGAGAGAGCATATTTCTCCCATATTGGCTTCTCTTCATTGGCTCCCTGTTAAATCTAGAGTAGAATTTAAAATCCTTCTCCTAACATACAAGGTCTTGAATAATCAGGCCCCATCTTAGACCTCATAGTCCCGTATCACCCCAATAGAGCACTTCGTTCTCAGACTGCTGGCTTACTTTTGGTTCCTAGGATACTTAAGAATTCTGAAACCTGACTGAAACTCTTCAAATAAACCGTTCCTCTGCAGATGATCAGTTAGCTGTTTTACAACTATTCTTTCAAGAATTTTGGAGAGAAAAGGAAGGTTGGAGATTGACCTATAATTAGCTAAGACAACTGGGTCAAGTGATGGCTTTTTAAATAGCGGTTTAATTACAGCCACCTTGAAGGCCTGTGGTACATAGCCACCTAATAAAGACAGATTGATCATTGTTAAGATTGAAGAATCAATAATTGGAAAGACTTCTTTCAAGAGTCTAGTAATAAACATGTTGCTGGTTTGGAGGAAGTAACTATTGAAGTTAACTCCGAAAGATCAACTGGAACGAAAGAGTCTAAGAAAATACCAGCAGTGCTGAAAGCATCCGAACATGAAGATAAATCTTGGAGATGGTTTTGAATATTTTTTCCTCTAATGTCTAAAATTTTATTTGTAAAGAAATTCATGAAGTCATTACTAGTTAAAGTGAAAGGAATACTCGGCTCTACAGAGCTCTGACCACCAGTACATTTGGTGGGAGTAGGAGTTTCCCCCTCACAGCACAAATATTAGGGAGGAGAACAGCCTCTCACAAGCTTGACAATGAAGAGCTCCTTCTACAAGCTTGTACAGAAACAAAAGTCAAAGGCTACAATTTGATGACCCAGTTCAGAATTGCTCTGATTGATCTGATTTTGCGCCCAGCTTGTAAATGTCGGGAGCAGTGCATGCAGCGCTTATTCAATCCTGTCTGCTAACAGGTAAATGGACGGGCTCTTTTATGCTCTCAAAGCACTCATACAAGGATTTTCCACATCTAAATGCTTTCTATCTAACACTCTCACACACACAATCTGCCAAGCACACCAGGAGAAACTTGGGGTTCAGTATTTAGCTCAAGCGCACTCTGGTACACAGACTAGAGCAGTCAGGGACTGGACCACCAACTTTCTGATTAGTGCAGGACCTGCGTGACCTCCTGAGCCACAGCCAGCCCTAGTGCAGTCTCGAGCTCCTGTATCTCTGATAATAATTCTGTGTTTGGGCTTCTCTCACTGGGCACTTTGCAGGTGTCCTGTCTTCTGACTGCACTACACTTCCACCTGTGGATGACTGTGGTGTGCTGAGCCTCTCCTTGTTTCTTCTTTTACCCACAGTAGCACAGGCAGCAGCAGAAGCTCATCTGAGGTGTCAGCATCTAGTAGGAGAGGCTGCATGTCATGTCATTCTGAAGACCAGTAGGTAATGTGTGCAAACATGCACTGGACTAAAGCTGGATCATACTTAAGCCTGACTCCCGAAGCAAACAATACTTTCTGCCTTAAATCTAAAACTCACCTGAGGACACTCCGGGCTTCAGCAGCGAGCTGCATGGAGACTGCATGTTAATTTGTAGACTGGCAGAAGACTGGGACTGGTGCTGAGACTCACAAGTAGTAGCATTAACAGCGGTAAATGCTTCTGGCTCTTTATGTTGCCTTACACTTCTTTGTTCCTCTGCTTCCCTCTGTGCCTCTGCTCTTTCCACATTTTCCACAGTTTGTGCTGCTCAGTCAGGGTGTGTAGTGCTCCTACTACCTCCTCCTGCAGCTCTTCCAAGGTTGTCATCATGTTGGCAGCACAGAGGAAACCTTTACGGTACAGGACTTTACTCTGAACTTTGCTCTTGTACAGCTGCGCCTTCCTCGTCTGTCTGTGTTGGTTTGTTGTATCGATACCAACGCTGGTATTGGTATCAAGTTAATATCATTGGTTATCATAGTTGTTACTTCAGCAGACTGATGACCCTTTTTATTGACTGTAAAGTCTTTTTTTTTTTTTATACAGCATATTAAAACATCAGAAGGTGACCCAAAGCACATTTGCATCACAGGTCTACAAAACACCCAGGGTCAAAATACATGAAAAGCTAAAAGGTGTGTCTTATTGTGTTAACTAATCATTGTGAAAGTAAAAATCAATGATTTAATCATTAAAATGTGTCCAGATTTGGCAGATTGATGATGGTTCATCTCATAAATCTAAAGCTGCCTTCATAATTAAAAAGTATCGGTGTCTGTAATACTGGCCCTCTATTTACTCGGTATCGAGCGATACCAAAATTTGTAGTATCACATGTCACCAGTGAGTTCCCCGAGGTCAGTGTGTGGAGACGAAAGCAGTCAGGCTCAGACTCTGCAGATCACCGATAACACTTTCCAACTCAAGTTTTTTAAACAATAAAGAATGAAATAAACAGCAAATCAAAGACTTTTTAACTTTAACTTCTTGAGTTTTTACTGGTTTATAACTTCTCTCTATCCATATTGAAATGTCAGCTGTTAATGTGTTAGTGTGTCAGATTAATGTCTGAACCATAAAATATGTAATATAAAGTTTAATACGTTTCTGAAAGCCTCACACAGTGTGCAGAAAAAAACATGCATGTATTTAGACACTTGGCACAGGAAGGGCAGCTTCATTAACACAGAGATCTGACTGTAAATGTTTGCTGTTCTTCTACACACGGCACACGCCAGTAGTTGAATAGTTTGTAACGATGCAGCTCTCCTCTGGATGAATCACCCCACCCGAGCCTCAGTCCTCAGGACTACACAATGTTCCCAGCAGTTTTAGACAGAAGAGTTCAGCCTCACTGATTCAGCTTCTTCTCATTTATCTTAACTGTCTGTTTTCAGAGAGAAATGTGAGTAAAAATCTGCAGTAACCAGCAGGGTGCGATATTTCATTTCTACCAGCTTTCTGTTGATTTTCAGCTATTTAACTGATACTACATTACGCATATTGCTTAACATAAAACAAAAGATGACGCAACAGGTGTATGGAGGCCACTTTTACATACATGTCAGCCATCTAGCTTGTTGGCTTTAAATACCCTGGTGGTAGAGCAAGTTACTGCAACTTCAGCTGTGTGTCCATTTCATGTCCATCCACACAACTTCCTGGAGTGCATAGGTGGCTCTGTTACACACTTTGCTGTGATACTGGGTTGCGTGATCACTCACTTTGTCTTTAGGAACTTTTTTGTATGAAATGCTTTTATGTGACGACTGGATTTCAACCAGTTAAGCTGAATGAATATTTTATTTGGCGGCGGAGCATTGCTCCAGCTCCCGCTGGACTGTATCTCTGATAAGGATAGTTTGTTTTACTGTCCTCCTATCTTGGCCTCACCTACTGCCAGACTGTGGGTCTCTGAAGAATTTAAAGCGCTGACAGCCACGAAGCCATTACTGCTCACTGAGAGGATAGCCAGCAAATTGGTTGGCTCGGAGGAACAGTAAATAAGATGGAGGAGGCCCTTGTTTTTCACCTTGTCAATAGGGCCTTAAGGCAGTGATGTCTTCAGTTAGAATTTAAATGTGTTCACAAGTCAGGGGGAAAAGAAAGAAGAAAGTTTAATGAGACTTGGCTCCAGGTTAGAGGGAGCATAAAGATGCTGGTCCTGAGACAGCAGCTGGAGGTCATATTCTGACTGTGAGCTCATGAGGAGTCTTCACTCAAAAGCTCACCCACGCTAAATGGTTTTTATGCTCTCGACAGATCTGTTGAAGTACCATCTTCGCTAGAAATATTAAAATCAATTCTAAAAATACAAGCCTGACCTTTAAAACACAAAAGGCAGCCGGTGAGAACTGAAGTGCATAAGCAACATGACATTTGTTTGGTGACAGGTTTGTTTTCTGAAGAAAGCGACTCTGTGCTTTGTGTCTGGATCTGCTGTAATAGGACAGGATCATATTTAAACACTCCTTAGGTTACACACTTTTTTTTCTTTGTCTTGATCCAGCATGGAGAGAACCATAAAAGTAAAATTACAGCAGTCACTGTAAAATAAATTCTTACTTGAAGATGTATCATTAACCCAAGGGGCAGTGAAAAGGAGTTACACTATTACATGAGCCTAATTTAATCTTTTAATGATGGCAGTCATTACTGTTAAAGCTTTTCATTATCATAATCATTATTACAGCAGCAATAACAGCATAACTGTGGCTACAGGGACAGCAAGGGCCTGCAATAGAGCAGACATGATGTAACGTCCTTAGTTTGTTAGCCATTAATGTTTTAAGGCCTGGTCGGGTCTTTGTGGGGCCGAAGTATGTAACCGGAAACCCCTCTGAGCACTACGCAGTAACATATTACGTAATCAGACGTGTGGGTCATTGACCCCCTATCAATCTTCCATCATCACATGAGCCAAGGTGCGAAAAGGGCATGGGCCATTACCACCAGGGGTTTCAGGTGAAACCAATGTGAGACCTTCCCCCATCCTATCATGACCTTTTGAGGTCACCTGATGTAAAGCATAGATGTGCCACGGCCTCTCCGGTGTCACCCATTATAGCTGATCTTTGCAGTGAGAAAGGGGAAAGTAAAACACTTGGCTCCTTCAAATAGATAGCAAGAGCACCTACAGTAGCTATCCATTACAGATGTGTGGATGACACCTGGGTCAAATCAAAACCAAAGAAGTAGAAGCCTTCACCGAGCACGTCAACTCAGTGGAATAAAAGATTATGTTTACCAGGGAGGATGCCAAGAATAATAGGTTAGCCTTCCCGGACTGTCCTGTGCTCACTGAGGAAGATGGAAACCTCATTGTTGAAATTCACCAGAAGCCCCTCTTGGATAAGAAGTGAAACATCTTAAAAACATTAAAAAGAAATTCAGTCCAGTCACCTTCTTTATTTCAAGCTCACACACACACACACACACACACACACACACACACACACACTATATATATATATATATATATATATATATATATATATATATATATATATATATATATATATACACACACGTTTGCTGAACAAATTCAATACCATCTCTGAATTTGAATGTAAAGGTCAAGGTACTGTAAAAGCTTTTAACCTCATACACAGAAATGAGCTGCAATGATAGGTTTCTTTTTTTTTATATAGTGAAAGATAAATTATCAACAAACCAATCAAGAAAAAGGCATCCTGTAACAAATAAATGCACATTTTTACTGACTTCATTCATACACAACCGTGATGCCCACATCAGTTACTGTACTCAAGTGGCTGGATGACAGCTGAGCAGGTAAAGCAGTATGGAATCATGACATTTACCTGGTTAGTTATTTATTTAACTTTAATATTTGTTTTCAAACTCTTTTTTTTCTGTATTAACATGGTTACTATGAACATCTGTTGTCTGCCCATCTCTTGCTTTTAAACAGACTTCTGAGAGCGAGGAGCTCTGGGGTCTGTTGGGGGTGTTGACTGACACAGATGATCCAGGGTCTGCTGATATCATTTCCCTCAAGAACCCGCAAGTACTTCTGCCTCTTGTTTGGGTTGTTAATGCTTTACACTTGGGCTGCCCTGAAGCCATGAAAAACACTGACACTCATTCAAAGACTGATGGGACAGAAAAGACGAGACTTCTGCCAAAACTGCAGACTTTTAGAATTAGAAGAGCGAGAGAGAGAGACTGACAGACAGGCAACGTTATTGATGCCACTGAGGGAAGTGGACTTGACGAGCTGTGGGGCATTTCAAGCAAATTACAGAGAGCAGACACTATATTAAAAACTATATAGGAGCAACTATATATTGTAACAATATAAAAAACAATAAAAATATCTTATAATATTTAAATGCACCAGCATGGTAACGTTATCCAACAGTCAAAACAACCCTCTATGAGCAAGCACTTGGCAACAGTGGGAAGGAAAAACTGTGACCGGTTAGGGCTGAGAGGAGAGAGACAGGACAAAAGACATGCTGTGGAAGAGACCCAGAGATTAATAATAACTAGTGATTAAATGCAGAGTGGGGTATAAACAGAGTGAAAAGAGGTGAATGAAAAGAATATGGAGGGTTATCAACCAGCTCAAAGCCACAGTCGTGCACAGTAGCCACTGCAACCACAGACTTGTGTGCAGGAGCACACGTCAGTTTTCCAGGTTGTTTTGACTTGATTGCCTTTCGCAGCTGCCCCAGCAAGTAGGCATAGCCTTCTTCATTGATAGCACGGCCTTTTTGAAGGTAGTCTATAAACACAGTACTCTTTGCATCCCAGAGTACGGAAACCATCACCTTCCCCGCCGATGACACCACCTCGGCCTTCTTTGGTGGGGGAGAAGACGGGTGTTTCCACTGCATGGACTGCCAATTGGTCTCTGGCTCAAAGTGGTGACCCCAACATTCATCATGGGCGAGGATACGTTCAATAAAACCGGCTGGAGTTGCTTCAAAAAGTGCCAAGTTCACCTGCGACATGACCAACCTGGTGTGCTTCGGATCAGGCATCAAAGGTCGCGGCACCCACCGAGCGGAAACCTTTGACATGCCGAGTTCGTTATGCAGAATGTTCTCAACTCATTCATGGCAGATGCCTACAGCATTAGCTATCCGATGAACACTTTCATATCTGTCATCCATCACCATGAGGTGAACACTGTCAATGTGTTCTTGGGTGGTGGCTGTGGCAGGACGTCAGGTTATCTTCAAGGCTCTCCCTACCCCTCTTAAATTCAGCTGCCCACTTAAAGCTGGAGCATCATCCCCTAATGTAGCAACCATGCTAGCATGAATGTCCTTGGGGGCTAACCCCTTTTTCTGCAGATATTGATAACACCACGGTGCCAGATTTGATCCATTTTCACAAAATGTCTCTAGTACTACTTTTTCAAGCCCTCAGTTCTGCATCCACTGCTGCAGTCTGCCCGTGTTCAGGCCTGCCTCACAGTTACCAATGAGCACCAGAACAGTAAACATTTTAAAACAAGGTCTAAACACTCCGCGCCCCGCTCCCTGGAAATTAACAGAGATTAAACTAAACTGAAAACAAAAAATTAATAAGTAAAAAAGGATACAAGTATATAATAACTCTTTTAGGTGTAGTGAAAAATGAATGACTTCAACACCATCGATGGGTGGTGCAGAGTAACAGCACAGTGGCGTCCTCACAACAATGTGAATAATACAGTGAGAAAAAGAAATAGAAAAAAAAAATCTGGGGTTGGCATGTGTGAATCTCCCGCTGCTCGCCTGCAGCAAAACAGCAGGAAGTTCACATTTGCAACATCTATTTTTTTTTATGCTCAATGAATTATGAACATTGAAAGCCCTGTTCTGGAAATCAGTAGCATTAGCATGCATCTCCTGTAGTTGTCTGAGTACTACAGGAAATAGAAATGAGAGTTTGTGTCAGTGTAAAACCTCATGAAAGCAGAACTTTGCTCATATCAAAGTGTTGTCAGAAATGGGTTATCTATTACATGGGCAATCATAAAAAGAAAAGTTGACAAGAACATTAATTTCCTTAGAAATGTCACGAGCATTAAGACGTTATGTCTTTGGTTAAACACAGTAACTATGCGAGCTGCCAGTTTCACTGCTAAACACCAGTTTTATTAAAATCCAGCTCACTATGCTGCACTCAGAACTCACAGGAGCTTCATTGCGTATTTAATGATTTTCCTGCCTTCTAAGTGGAAGGCAAACACTTTTATTCGTTATTTTATTTACACTCAGTTACATCAGGTGGCACTGACTGATAGCAGTGTTAGGTCATATCTGCTGCCTGTACAATTACACACCTTGGTGAGTTGAAAATGGGGCTGAGCACGTGTTAGTTTACTGGAGAGGTCTGCTGCCCATAAATGGCTTAAATGAGCAAAAGATTAACTGCAGCTCGAACAAATGTAGCTGTGAAATGTAAAGCGATAGTAACTGGTTTTCTAAAAACGGATCAACTTGCTCTTCTCCGAAAAGGATCCAGGGAATTTTTTTTTGACCATTTCAGGGTCACAGGAGGGCTGTCACAGAGCAAACGCTGGGGTACTCCCTGGACGTGTCGCACAGCATTTCCTAAAAGAAGAAAAGATGTGAGCAAAAAAGACCTTCTAAAGCACAACCCCTTCCACACAGGAGGCAACAACCACTCACTCTCAGCACCAGCTAACGGGCCCAGTGGCCAACATTTCTCCCCATCTTTTTTTAACATTTGTGATTGCTGAAGAGAGTAAGCTGCACACTGGCTCCACAGAAGTCAGGAAGAGAGAGCAATGGCACACACAACGCTTTTCTTATTTCTCTAATTTATGCCTCCTCTGGTCTCCTCTGTAATCCTGCCTGTGACCTGGAAATCAATCTCAGTATGCTATGTTGAAGGAAGCCTTAATTCCTGAAAATGCATCAAGAGGACAGATGACAGAGGAGGCTTGCTGGAGGCGCTATAATCGAGGACATACAGGCGTGTCCTATGAAAGAGGTGTCGAACATGGCTGAAAAATGCAAACCAAGGCAAGAGAGGAGGACTCTGTAAACAGCTTGTCCTTTTGATTCATAGATTTCAGTTAGATGATCAAACTTCCTGTGCTTCACTCTGTCTCCGTGTCTGATTAAAATGATGTCTTGTCACACACAGAGACTCTAAATTAAACTGTCCCTCAATATTAAAAAAAAATGTCATGCAAAACTCTTAAAATTATCAAGAAGTCCAGTTATCGGAAAAAGATGTACAGTCTCATGTGCTATCAACTTCAGATGCTGCTTGACTAGGAGCACGGATGGGAAGCATTAATATCCAGCCACTTGAGTCCCTCCTTCCTGACCAACCTTTGGAAACAGCTGTAGCTAATGGTGGTTAACAAAAGTTGTTCAGAATTCTACCAGAACTTAGATTTTTCACACCAAGAGAACAGTTCTGTGTGGACTAGAAGAAGGGACTGAGGGGAAATCTGTTCAGTGTTTTCCAGTTAACTCAGAGTCAGCGTCCTGTGAACTTGTGCTCAGCCCAGCTAAGAACAGAAAAGCACCAGACAAAAGTCAGAGAAGGTCTCAGGTGGCACCCACCTGTGGATTTATCACACCTGGCAGAGGATGGATGAAAGATAGTCAGAGATATGTTGTATGAAAAGTTGGATGTGTTTGCCAACAATAATTCTTAAAGTGGCTGCATTCCAGAGCTTTAATTGATCTAAAGGATGAAACACCAGTTCAAACATCCAACATTTCACCTCCCAAACCTTTGTATAAACAGGTAAAGAAGTACGCTTGACAATGTCTGGATCAGACCGGCCACCTCACCCTATTCATCTCCAGTGGTGTGTGTCAGAAAAAAAGGACAGAAGCTTATGTTTGTGTACTGACTTTCGGTGACTTAAGCACAAAACCCTTTAATGACCAGTGAAGGTGTTCAGATAGACCTTAAAAATTTCATAGTAGTTGAACATGTGAAAGACAGCAAGCTAAAGAACATGGGAGAGGTCAGAGCCCTCCCAAGTTTTCTGGGCTATTATCCGACTTTCATACAGGACTTTTTTTTCTAGGAGTGCCAGGGCATTGATTACGCTCACAGAGAGAGCCAGTGAGCACAGCCAGCAATGTAACTCCTCTAGAAGTAAAATCAAGCTAAAGTAAACAAATACTGGTCAGCGTCTTTCCGAAAGCCCTGTACAGTGGACAGCAGAACATAATGCCGTAGAGTCACTTCTTGTGGACATACTTTGGCCTATCCGGACTTTACCGCGGGAACTGTGCTTTTTCAGCAGCTGGAGAAGAAACTCTTAGTGCCTGTGGTTCCAGGATACTCACACCTGCTGAGAAAAACTACCACCTCCATTCCAGCAAGCTTGAGGTCTTTGCTGTGAAGTGGCTGATTTGTGATAAATCTAAGACTTATCTCAGTTATTTTCACTGCTTATACAGATAATAATCCCCTTACTTACATCTTGAGCATGACAAAGTTGAATGCTAGTGAACATCAATGGGTGAGCGAGTTAGCTGACTTTCACTTCACTATAAAGTATCAACCAGGCAAGTCCAACACAGACACTGACACTCTCTCGCGTTATCCAGTGCCACTCCAAGACCACCTCAAGGCGTACACTGAAACAATGTGCCCAGCCCTCTGCCATCTGGCAGAGACAAAGCCATGAGAGATGTAGTCCTGATGTGCCATGGGTGGCTACACTACCACTATTTCACTATGCTGACGACATGCCCCTTCAAGGTGCCCCAGTCATCACTCTAGAAAACATCAGGGCTGCACACGTAGGAGGACATACCAATCTGTGAAGTGATGAAAGAGTGGATGGAGTCCTAAAAGCAATCAGGACAAGAGACACATAGACTGGTGCATGAATGGATTTACACTTGACAAAGGAACACTGTACAGACAGGAAGGACAGTGGAAACAGTTGAATCTCCCCAGTAAGTTGAAGCAAACCATGCGGAAACACCTGCATGATGCTATGGGGCACGTTGGTGCTGACAAAATCATCTGGTATGCAAAGGAAAGGTTTAATTGGTCATTCATGCACCAGGAAACTGAAGACTGTTATTTACCAGTGCGACGTTCCAGAGAGAACACCAGTGGGCCCAATAACAACCAGGGCCCCTTTTGAACTCATCTTTATTGACAATTTTCTCCTGGAACCCAGTAAAAGTGGCAATGAGTATGTTTTAGTCTTGGTTGATCACTTCACTTGTTTCACCCAAATGTATCAAACTAATAATAAGTCTGGTAAAAGCATAGCTGAGAATTTCTGTTATGACTTGGGTTACTCTGATAACTACATCTTGACCAAGGTTAAGAGTTTGAGAACAGCCTCTTCCAGAGACTAATAACCCATTCACAACAAACCTATCATCCACAGGGAAATCCTGTTGAAAGCCTGAACAGGACACTTCTGCAATGCTATGCACCCTGCACGAAGAGAAAAGGTGCAAGCAGAAGGATCATTCGCCCCATATAGTCCATGCATATAACTTTACAAGACACAAGGCAACAGGCCTTTATGGAAGAGCACCACACTTGCCTACTGAGCTGCTCTTTGATTTAAATTTGAACAACAATCACAGTCCAGACAGGAGTATGCACAAAAGTGGGCTTTTCGGGTGCAGGAAGCAGATAAAATTGCTCCAGAAAACAGCAAGTCATCGGGCAAAAAGAAAAAGCTTTATGATCAGCACATCAAAGGAAGTGCACTGGAATAGAAGATCGAGAGCTTGTCGAGTGCCTACTGGGAAAAAGAGAATTCACTGTGTTGTTGAAAAGACTGGAGATGGAGACAAAAACCTTCTGTGTCCTTCATGGAACTCTTTTGCTGCTTGTAAATGATTTTCCTGTAGAAGAAGATCAGCAGAGTCAGCAGGTACACGGGAAAAGACAATCACAAAGACACAGACAGACACACACTAATGAAACAGACAAACAGGAGTCTGATCATTCTGAGGAAGAGGAGGAATACACTTATGGCTTCAGAACCATACCTGTGTATCAGTGGAGGAGCATTTAGACTCTCAATGTCTCAGCAAAAACCCACACAGTGAAGTGAGAGCTGTAGCTCCAGAGTTCCAGCCAATGGTACAAGCAACAGAGACAGCTGTGCACCAGGAAAGCGCAACCCAACCATCTGTAGCCTCAGAACCAACACAAGTTTGAGTGCCTTCAGTTTCACCAACGGCAACGCCCCCTATGGCCCCTAAGGATGTTATAGAGGGACATGGCCCAGAGGCAGCAGTATTTCTTTCACTTTGCATTATGTGTGCAACTTTGTATATTTTTCTAATATTATAGTTTTATCTTCATTAGTAAAATCAGCCACTCTCCTGACACTACATGATGACGATGCCAACGCCACCCCTTTCTCGTGACCGCACAGGGGAAACCCTGGGTTAACCCATCGAGTTGCTAACCAGCTCTGTGTGACAGCTTGTCAGTGTTAGGGTAGCAGGACAGAAAGATACCCTCGGTATGCTGAACCCGCTTCTGTAGTACAGGCCTCTGGACCCCTTATCTAGTTACTCAAGGAGTTATTGGTCTGAGCAGGATCACTGAAGTACACTCAACTCCTGGGGGTTGCATTAGAAAGAGAAGACGACTGTACTGTCCTGCCCCAGTGACAACACAATTCTGGACTGAAGTACAGTCTGATGCAGCAATCAACAGCTGTTACTTCTTAATATTTCTTATTTAGTCACATTTTTACCTTAAGTACATCGTCTTAAGATGTCATCTGTACATGGCACCACAGGAAGATCTTAGTTTTTCATTTCAATTTTTGGAGTCAAATACAAAAGATACAATATTTCTAAAAACTTAATTTAGCTTCTCTAGTTTTCAGAATTCCTACAATTGCGTCTTTTGTTATTTATTATATAGAACAGAATAGAATGACTTTATTGTCATTATACAGAATGCACAATGAGATTGGATGTAAAGTATCCACTGCTGCTTTTTGTGCTTCTTTCACGGAGACCTTAGAACAGCAAGGAGAGAGTATAATATCATATGAAAGAGGCAATACAAGTAAAAAAAACTGCCAACTGAAATTACATTAAATATATTTTATTTCCTATTTGACAAGGTGAATCATGTGACAAATAGCATGCACGCCTTTCTTAAAGTGGTAATAATTCACCTTCTTAATGAATCACAGGACAATCATTCAAGAATCTAATTTCATGTAGGATTCATGATGGTGAAAACACAGGAAAACAGAAAAAAGTGGCAGAAAATAACAGTTTTATTACTTCATCACTCTTGATAATACCCCAGTTCCTACTAATTATTTGTTTGTTTGTTTATTCCACCCCGTACTATATGTTGTGACAAATACCCACTATCTTTTGTTGGTTTGGGAGCATTTCTATGTAGTAAAATTAGCCTGTCCAGGTGTTTGGCTCTAGTACACCCTTTCTGATGGTTTCCTAAACACAGATGTATGTAGATGTAAAGTCCCTTTGTGATCTTTATAGACTGCAAGGTCTAAGAAATAGAAAATCTGTCCTTGCTATAATACTGGGACTGGTGTTATTTACAAAGACATGAAACACTGCCTCTGATCCAGACCAAACCAAACAAATATCATTAATATCATTCGATGTATGCCGTCTCCCACCAAATGATGTCTGAAAAAAATTAATTTCTCCTTATTAATCGCTAAGTTTTCTTCCCATTTACACAGATAAAGGCTTACATACTCTCCAGGTGCTCTGGTTTCCTCCCACAGTCCAAAGACATGCAGTTAGTGGGCTAAACTGCCTATAAATATAAATATGAATGTGAATTTTTGTCTGTCTCTCTGAAAGCTCTGTGACAGACCGGCAACCTGTTCAGGATGTACAAGGGTTGGACAATGAAACTGAAACACCTGTTTTTAGACCACAATAATTTATTAGTATGGTGTAGGGCCTCCTTTTGCAGCCAATACAGCGTCAGTTCGTCTTGGGAATGACAGTCCTGCACAGTGGTCAGAGGGATTTTAAGCCATTCCTCTTGCAGGATAGTGGCCAGGTCACGACGTGATGCTGGTGGAGGAAAACGTTTCCTGACTCGCTCCCCCAAAACACCCCAAAGTGGCTCAATAATATTTAGATCTGGTGACTGTGCAGGCCATGGGAGATGTTGAACTTCACTTTCATGTTCATCAAACCAATCTTTCACCAGTCTTGCTGTGTGTATTGGTGCATTGTCATCCTGATACACGGCACCGCCTTCAGGATACAATGTTTGAACCATTGGATGCACATGGTCCTCCAGAATGGTTCGGTAGTCCTTGGCAGTGATGCGCCCATCTAGCACAAGTATTGGGCCAAGGGAATGCCATGATATGGCAGCCCAAACCATCACTGATCCACCCCCATGCTTCACTCTGCCCATGCAACAGTCTGGGTGGTACGCTTCTTTGGGGCTTCTCCACACCGTAACTCTCCCGGATGTGGGGAAAACAGTAAAGGTGGACTCATCAGAGAACAATACATGTTTCACATTGTCCACAGCCCAAGATTTGCCCTCCTTGCACCATTGAAACCGACATTTGGCATTGGCACGAGTGACCAAAGGTTTGGCTATAGCAGCCCGGCCGTGTATATTGACCCTGTGGAGCTCCTGACGGACAGTTTTGGTGGAAACAGGAGAGTTGAGGTGCACATTTAAGTCTGCCGTGATTTGGGCAGCCGTGGTTTTATGTTTTTTGGATACAATCCGGGTTAGCACCCGAACATCCCTTTCAGACAGCTTCCTCTTGTGTCCACAGTTAATCCTGTTGGATGTGGTTGGTCCTTCTTGGTGGTATGCTGACATTACCCTGGATACCGTGGCTCTTGATACATCACAAAGACTTGCTGTCTTGGTCACAGATGCGCCAGCAAGACGTGCACCAACAATTTGTCCTCTTTTGAACTCTGGTATGTCACCCATAATGTTGTGTGCATTGCAATATTTTGAGCAAAACTGTGCTCTTACCCTGCTAATTGAACCTTCACACTCTGCTCTTACTGGTGCAATGTGCAATTAATGAAGCCACCAGGCTGGTCCAATTTAGCCATGAAACCTCCCACACTAAAATGACAGGTGTTTTAGTTTCATTGTCCAACCCCTGTACTCTGCTTCTTGCTCTATGACAGACCCTGAATTGGATAAGTAGAAAAACATGCAAATGCCACACAGAAAGGGCCCCAGCCATATCAAACCCAGGACCTTCTTGGTATGAGGCAACTGTGCCACCACGCTGCCCCTTATGAACTATAAGCCACTAAATATCCTGTTTTAAATGATGGCGTTCTTATAACCTTTGTTTGCCTTTGAAGATGCATTTGTGTCATCTACGTTTGATGCTGCTATGTGTTCTTCTTCCTGTGTTCAAGAGCGTGCCTTGGAGTGTTTTTATTTTTAAGCCTTTTTGATATTTATTCCTTCCAAGGAGCACCTCAAATAGAAGTGGGTTGAGTCAGGAAGTGCTTCTTCTCAAAAACAGTTTTGTTTACAGTGGAGTATTTATTAGGAGGAGCGAAGTTGCCTCTGACTGCCCTTTACTTCATCTACATTTGGCATTGCATCTACCCATGCTGTAAAAGAGTAAACAATCTTTTATTTTCTGGTGATAAGGAATATTAACTTGTTATCACAAGAGGTGCCCAGACCTCCCTCTCCTCAGCCACCTCCTCCAGGTCTTCCAGGGGGACATCAAGTCTTTCCCCAGAACAATTGAGTGACATAATCTCTCTGACTGTCCTGAGACCTCCTACAATACCCAGCGCTTGTGGCCATAGGAGAGTAGAAGCATAGATAGAGTTTTGCTTTCCCATTCAGCTCTCTCTTCACTGCAAATCATGCAGCATCTTCAATACTACAGACACTGCACCAACCAGTCTGTTACTCTCCTGCTTTCAAGTGAACCCAAAACTGGTATATTTCTGTACAGTATATATTATTATTATTATTATTATTATTATTATCCATCCATCCATCCATCCATTCACTTCCGCTTATCCTTTTCAGGGTCGCGGTGGGGCTGGAGCCTATCCCAGCTGTCATAGGGCGAGAGGCAGGGTACACCCTGTACAGGTCGCCAGCCTGTCGCAGGGCTAACACAGAAACACAACCATTCACACTCACATTCACACCTATGGGCAATTTAGATTGGCCAGTTAACTGAATCCCAGTAAGTGCTTGTCTTTGGACTGTGGGAGGAAACCGAAGTACCCGGAGAAAACCCACGCAGACACGGGGAGAACATGCAGAGGCCTGGGCCAAGGTGGAATTGAACCCAGGCCTTCTAGATGCCACCACTGTGCCACCGTGCTGCCCGTTTATTATTATTATTATTATTTTATTATTATTATTATTATTGTTCATATTGTCCTGTCTTTCATATATATTTCTTTCTACAATGTAATTTTTCATATCTGTGGCTGCTGTTACACCTAAATTTCCCCTCTGTGGGACAATAAAGGCTGTTTCTTCTTCTTCTTTTTCTTCTTCTTCTTCTTCTCCGTCTGACCCCAAGATACTTAAATTCCTCCACCTGGGGCAGCCACTCATCCCCAATTGAGAATCGGCATGCCGCCTCTTTTCCAGATGAGAACCATGACAACCAATTTGGAGGTGCTAATACACAATCCAGCTACAGCACAGTCAGCTGCAAACTGCACCTGAGCAAGCTGGAGCTTTTTGATCTCCATATTAACCTTAGATGGTGAGAAGAGTCTTTAAGAAATATAAAACAGCTGTTACTGTTTTTAAATTGTCTTTTGAGTTTTCACACATCACATCACAATCCAAATGCAAATGTAAAAATGGAGCTAGTTTAACTGATCCATGTTCAGTCGTTGGCAATTTTGTTTATCTATTTTCTTTGATCAACTTTTAATTGCTTGATATATATATATATATATATATATATATATATCACTGATGACTGATGGTCACTGATGACTTTAGCAAGGGCTGTTTCTGTGCTATGATTGGCTCTGAACCCTGACTGGTAAACTCATAAAGACTGTGAGAAGAAAGGTATTCATTCAGTTGTTTGTAAACTTTTTTTTTTTTATATATATTTCACTGAGGACTAAAAGATTAGAAATTCGAAATCTTTAATTAATGGATCAAAGTTATTTTTCTTAAATAGTGGTGTGATTACAGCACATTCGAGAGAAATGTCAGAGGTTGAAATGTCGGAGTTGTTGCTGTTTTCAGTATGAATATTGAAACCACCTGAGATAATAAAATGGTCAAATTTTGTTGTAATTTTGTTCACCAATTTCTTCCAGGACGCCACGTCCCAGGTGAGGAGGATAATATATAGCGAGGAGTAATATAGCAGGAGATATAGAATTAAAACTCAGATAATTGTCAAATGACAACGATTTTGCAATTAGAACTGTTTTTATATATAACAGCGATCGAACTACCCCTCCTGTTTGTGAAGGTGGCAGTGTTCAAAATTATAGTTGGTGGGTGATGTTCTGATCAACTCTGGGTTACCAGGGTCAATCAAGCCAAGTTTCAGTAAGAAGCATAAAGCCCAGCTTATTGCTTGTAATGATGTCATATAATAAAAGTGTTTTTTGCTAAAGACCTGACATTAAGAAGGGCAAGTTTTAAACTGCATGGAGTGATGACAGTATTAGTGGATAGAGACAGTGTGGGTTTAATGTGGACAAGAGCTGAAGGTCTTTGAGGTCTGCTTACTGGCTTACTGTTGGTGATTGGTCTGTTGTTACAGTAATTATTACTTTAATATGAGAAAGTGGTTTGGGAAAGTAATTGAAGACGGTGAGGAGTCCAAAAGATCAAACATACTTGGATTTGTGTTATAAGATGAAAAGCTCCGAACATGGGAATTCATAAAGTTTACAGTGGGTCCGATCTCCATATGAGAGGCAGCTGGAATAAGTGGAGATTGATTCGGGCTGGCACTAGGACCATTAGGCATTAGGAATAGGAACAGACCGCGATTGATTGTTTTCACCTGCTCCGATGGGAGAACTTGAGTGGATAATACAATAGAAGATGATGAGGAGTTTGTTTGGATGTATGCCATCATATGTGAATAGCTGACTACGTTCCCAGAACAGATTGAAACTGTCGATGAAGGAGACATTGTGGGCAGCGCATGCTGATGAGAGCCAGGTGCGCAGAAACATGTACCTGCTGAAACGCCCAACACCACGGCTGCAGGTGTGGACGGACGCTCCTCGTGTCTCTTTAGTGAGAAGAATATGTGTTTTTGCATAGACCAGCAGCACGACAACATCAAAGAAAAGCACATAGGTTCATATAGTAATGTTTTTATTCCCAGCACAGGTCTTACAGTTGCTCTGGATGCCCTTTGCAGGTGTGATTTGCGATACAGGGCATCCATAAGTCTGCATATAGTGCTCATGAATGAATACACTGTACTTCTATTAAAATTCAATTCAATTTCCTCTTTATCTTGACAGGTACACTCTCTCCAAATACACCTGATAAAAATCACAATTATAAAAGCGAGTCATAAATCACTGTCAGTGAGTATTGTTAAGTTCCCAGCACAGCAACTGAAATCAGCTCTTAGGTAAATCTATTACCAAGACATTCAAGTGCTAATTTAAGTTTCTGCTGGCAGGTTGTTGCTCAGCGTGCATTAAGCATAGACCTGTGTCACACTAAATAACAGAGAAATAGCTCTTAGAACAAAGGGGATTGTTTTCTATAATGGGTTTCCCGTGTGTGCGCTGTCACTTTAGTGTAAAAACGAAACCCTTGAAGAAACGTTTGCATGCCTAAATCATTGACAGCTGTTTAAATCAATAGTGCCACTGTGAGTCGGTCAAAACAATCTCAGCATCATGCTGGCAATGCAAGTCCAGCTGGATGGAAACATCCAGGACAACGGACACACATCACATCTCATGCTGAACCATATTCGTATTCTATGCACTGCAGCTCGTTGACCTTGGATGCTGCTCACAGCATAAGAGCACATGTTCTGCTTGTATTAAGTCTCGCTTCTAATCTCCTAACTCATTAGAAGCAGATTGATAGTGAGTCATGAGACATTCTCTTCAAACCAGGAGGACCAGGTTATGAGATCTCTTGGGGATTTTTGGTCCGCTGACCCCCATATTAAGAAAATCTCCCCACAGGGATAAATAAAAATGGAGTGTAGACTGCCATATCATGGCTTGTCATTGTTGATGCAGCTAGTGCCCCATAGCAACCACCTTCCTGTAACCTAATGTGATTAATTGCACCTCCAACCCAGTTGATTTCTCCTTTCAGCTCACCTTCCCGAGAGATCCTGTTCCCTCCCCTTGAAATAACCCAAGATAACATTAATGTTCGTCGGTCTAAAGAGTATGCTGTCTGAGAGCAAAATTTCAATCAGATACAGTCTCTCAAGAGGTGCAATAGTGCGATTAGCAAATAGCTTTTCAGTGAACGAGGCAATAATTGACCTTGCAGTGACACTCGGCTGAGCAACCTGTGAGATCAGCCTTGTAGCCGTATGCAGTTCTGACATGCCGTTGAGCAATCTGTGAAAGATTGATTTGGAAGTATGACTAAACTGAGACGTCTGTTTCTGAGACTTTGATAATGAAACATTAGCTCTGCAGAAACCCCTTCTCCATGTTGTTCATGTTGGCTGAATTGCTGTCGTAGCACCTGCTTCTGTCTCACAAATCCTGGGAGATTCACAAGAGCCATGTGATCATAATTAAGAGTAGTTCCATCTCGCCAGGATTCAAGCTATGTGCTCTTAGCTCTGCAGCTACAGATGTGATGAGGCAAAGTTCATCCTGGTCACTTGCAAAAAAAAAAAAAAAAATATGGACGGGTATTTATATGGTGCTATTTTCTGCTTTAACTCAGCACTCAAAGGGCATTTTACTACAAACCTCATTAGCCCAGTCACACACACATTCATATAGTGCTTTATTGCACGCCTTAAGCACTTTACCACACACTCACACACTCTGGTGGAAGATTTGGGATTAATTTAAGGTTCAGCATCTTGGCCAAGGATACTTTGGCATGCGGACTGGAGGTCAAACCGCCGTCCTTCCAATTAGCAGACAGCCTACTCTCCTCTCTGAGCCACAGCCACCCCCTTTATTTAAATTCAAAGCTGCATAGAAGTCTGTGACAAAATGACCCTACTGTCCGCTCGGTGTGTGACCTCAGTAATCAGTTTCCTAATGAGTTTATGGTCTCAAATGCACATTTCAAAGCTTATTTAATACAACATCAAGTTATTTTGCTATATTTTGGCATATTTTGACATTTCTTTCCGCTAAATGTTGCTTATTCTATTCTTCTTTGGTTAGGTCGATAGAAGTTCTCTTATTGTTGTCAAGACACCACTTACTGGAGTTTCCGAGCTGAGCATTTAAATGATATAAAATAATATTCCCTCATGTACCTTAGGTTTGTTGAGATTTTATCAGAAAAATAGTTTTATGTATGTTATGTATGTTGCTTGAAAGAAAAGTAGAATCTCTGCAGAGCACTTCTGCACTGCTGCAAATGGAAAGCGATTCATTAAAAGAACCGATGGCATTTAGTGGGACACACAGTTGAAACGTCTACAGTGGCAGCGGTCAGACCTGCTACAAGAAAAATTCAGATGCAAGAAAACCTAAACCCAACACCAGGACTTGGCATAATCAGGTCAATCCCAGTTTTAGACCCAATGAGGGCAGAGCCCCGTGTTGTCAGGGTCCAGGCAGTTCGATCTGTGTGAGGCTCCCTTTCCTGGACTTCTGTCTCTCACCTGTTGTGCATTTCATTCATCAGCTTGTGGTAGTTAAGGACTGGACCCCGCTGCTGCTCTCTGCCAGATTCTTGTTACTGCCTTGGTGTGACCTGCAGAAGTGCTGCTCAACTCCTTTGAACCCCTGTTGCTGTCCAACAGTTAACATGTGCAGCTCTACTTACCCAAGTTTCACCTGTAAGTAAATATACTTACCTGCCTTCCCTCTCTCCACCTTTCTGGAAAGCTGCCCCTCCGAATCACCTGTTCAAGAAACAAACAGGTAAGATCTCAAAATCTGCACAATCATCTTAACATCACCTTGGTCATCACTAATCATTTCTCACATCTTTGGCAGAGATTCCTGTGCTGTGCAGAGAAACCTCCCACAAGTATCAGTGAAACTGCAGTCTTGCCTTTCGAGTGCAGTATTTGGTTAACCATGAAATACATAATGTGAGGGATTCTGCTGTTCTCAGATGTATTATAACCTGGGTTGCAACTAGAGAGTAGAAGATAAATAAAACCAATGTTTCTTAAAACTCTGGAGTCGGTCTCCATCTTTTGTTGCAGCTTTTGAGCCGGGTCGTAACAGCAGCAGCACAGACATTATGGAGGAGCAGGTAACGGACACAAGGTACTGATTAGTAAATAACTGGACTGGAATAACTTGAGCTTATTATATAATATTCTACTACAGTGTATTTCTAACTAGGCAGTTCATTCTCTCTCTTGACAATACTTTCTTTAGAGAAATAAAGGCAGATGTGAAATGTAAAAGTGAGGTCAGAGGTCAAATGTGATATTCAGAACCCCCCAAATAACAGAATAATTTCCTAAATGCTGCCAACACAAACAAATGAAGCTGAATTTTAAGCAGAGTTTTAAAGATAAAAGACATTTTCTGAATGTCTGACCTTGTTTGACTTTGAAGTAGAGGTCAGAGGTCCAAAGCAGTGTGATATTTAGAATCCCCATATATCATGCCCTACATGCCTATGTGTTGTCAATACATACAATGGCAATATCAGTTTTAATTAGTCCTATATAGCATTCGGATCAATCTACAGCACCTGACATACTTTCAATTTATACACGATTTATGCCTTTAATTGTGTATAACAATGATAGCTTAAATAATTCTGATGTTTTTCTTTTCAAGGATGAATGCCACTGTAGCCCCGCAGTGTGTGTTCGTGTGTGTTGGCAAGTTGTAATTACTGTGCTGGGCTTATTTGCATAATTGATTATCATTGACAGACACTGGTCTTTTCCTGTGTTCACTCAGCCAGCTGAATCCCAATAAAAGGAGGAAAATGCTGTAAAGTGAATGGAAGTTACTATTAACATGCAGTGAGTGAGTGAGTGTGTGTGTGTGTGTGTGTGGGGGGG
Organism: Pterophyllum scalare; assembly: GCA_024447675.2. Lineage (NCBI taxonomy): Eukaryota > Metazoa > Chordata > Actinopteri > Cichliformes > Cichlidae > Pterophyllum > Pterophyllum scalare. The sequence goes on along the minus strand of JAMQGT020004854.1, from coordinate 31,207 downwards.
TTAAAAACATAATTGTGTGATTAAGCTGCATCAAACTGCTCGCTCTTCATCAGCTGCCTTGCCCAATGAGCCAAAAGAAAATAAATCAACTATGAGTTGACAAGAAGCCAGATTAAAGTGATTTCTGGGGAAGCTTCAGTTTCGGTCTCCCCAAAAACTCTGAGTGTAATGAAACAAAGCAGGCCAACAACGTGAAAGTAAAAGCGCTCGCCAGGATCACTCACTCCATGTGGGTGAGACACCTCTTTCGTCATCTGAACTGACACTGTTGTTGCAGCCCCCTAAGGCGGGGCAGCCAGTGGAAAGGCTGATTTGTCATGATTGGGTAAATGTATATTTATCCCTTGTGTGTGCGTGTGGGTGTTGCAGTTGATGTCGCTCCTGGAGGAGCTGCTGAGCTGACAGTGGTATAAGTCACATGGGGGCTTCCTGTTGCGGTGCGAAAGCAAGAGGGATGATAGTGCGTTCATGCGTTTGCAAGAGTGCGTACCCACAAGCTACAAAATACTGGTGCCTGTGTTATTTGACTTACCTTGCAGTGCCAGACAAGGTTTCGCTTAGTATGACCATAAAGAAGCCGGGAGCAGTTCTCTTGGCAGTGGTTATTATGCCCTGAGATCATCTTCCATCAGCACTAAACCGTCACACCCTCCCAAAATTCTGCGTTGAAACAGACCCACTGCCACTTCATTTCATTGTCAGTTATGTTCTGGGACACGGAGAAGAAAAACAGTTGACTTGTGTTGAGCAAATTGGAAGAGAAAGGAGTGAGGAAGAAGCTCCGCCAACCTCCCTGACCCAAGCCTGCTGGGTTATGAAAAAAAAAAAAAAATTCCCCACAGATTAGTTTAAAGCAGTTTGCCTGAACAGATTTTGGGCTTTGATTATCTTTAAAAAATAATTATCAGCAGTTCAGTCTCTGCAGAGGAAATATAATCTACTTCTATCACATTTCATTCACTCTCATGAACAGCATGCACATAGCACCTTGAGTTGAGTATGAATAATGACAGCTATTAATCTTCCAGACACTTGAGGTTTGATTGAATTTTCCCTAAAGCTAGCCTTGACACTGCGCACTGCACAGGATTTCTCATCTATTCAGGTTTTCCCCCATATACCTGTTTTCATTTACTGAAATTTGTGTGATAAATGGGAAGAACTGCAAGCAGAGCAAGCTTATTGGTGCAGGGATAGTAGAGAGAAATTGACAGTGGAGATGAGATGATTACGGGAGGCTGGGCAGAGTGAGAGTGACACGGCATCAGGCTGAGAACGGGAAGAAAAAAAAATAGATTCATGGAAAAACTATATCACATCAAGTCAAATTAAGTCACTAGTTCTGACATTTTGGACCTAGTCTCAAAAGGGGCTCCAACATTATCTAATAACTAAAGATTCGATTACGGCAGCATGACTGACTCAACAGAAAAAGGGTGTTGATCGATTTTTTAAAATTATTTTATTTTTATATAGGGGTTAAAATGACTGCTGGTTGTGTAGCCTGCCCCCTGCAGTCCTGTCAGTAAAAGGGCTTTCACACAGGTCACAACGATGATGTCATCACACTCTGAAAATGAACAGTGCCCCACACTGACACACAAACAGAGTGTTAAACAGTAGCTAGTGTGCGCGCTCACGTGTGTTTTAACAGTCATGGTAGGAAGGTGTGCAAATACAGCTTAGTGAATTGAATTGAACTGAATGGATAATATAGACTGTATATAAAAGATGGGCAATGACAATTTGCCAAAGCAGGGACACTGCACGCTCAGGAACCTGTCACTCATAAGCTAGTCCTGCCCTAAAGCATCCCCGTCTTTATTCCTGACTCTAACGGGGATGATAACATACAAGATAAAGGCTATTTGGGGGACTTGTTGTGGTCCAGTGGCTAGCACTGTTGCCTCACAGCAAGCCGCCCCTGGATTCAAATCCATCTTGGCTCGGACCTTTCTGTGTGCAGTTTGCATGATCCCCCTGTGCCTGTGTGGGTTTTCTCTAGACACTCTGGCTTCCTCCCACAGATATTCAATTCAGGTTTATTTTTATAGTGCCAATATTGGGGTGATACGGTCTTTAAGATAAGATGGGGCCTGATTATTCAAGACCTTGTATGTAATAAAAAATAATTTTAAATTAAATTCTGGATTTAACAGGGAGCCAATGACGAGAAGCCAATATGGGAGAAATATGCTCTCTCTTTCTAGTCCCTGTCAGTACTCTGGCTGCAGCATTTTGGATCAGCTGCAGGCTTTTCAGGGAGCTTTTAGGACAGCCTGATAATAATGAATTACAGTAGTCCAGCCTAGAAGTATTAAATGCATGAACTAGCTTTTCAGTCTAAGACAGGATGTTTCTAATTTTAGAGATATTGTGCAAACACAAGAAAACAGTCATACATATTTGTTTAATATGGACATATCCTGGTCAAAAGTGACTCTAAGATTTCTCACAGTGTTACTGGAGGCCAACATAATGCCATCCAGAGTATCTGGTTAGACACGATGTTTCTAAGATTTGTGGGGCTGAGTAAAATAACTTAAGTTTTATCTGAATTCATGCAGGTATGCACTTAGTGGTTAGGTTGGTTTAAGTGTGAATGGTTGTGTTAGGCTGGGATTGGACAGCTGGGATCGGATAAGTGGAAGAAAATGGAGGGATGGAAAATTACTTGGTAACTTGAAAATCTTTAGTGCATATTTTTAGTGTAAATTGAAGGAAAAATCAGTGGCAATATGGTCATTTTCTTCCTTTACAGAAAGTGGTTTAGATCATCAGGATAAACCTCAGACAGCATGCATGAGTCATTGCTAACAGAAGAGCAGCCTATTGGGTCTAGAATTGTAAAGAAAAAAATTGAAGTTCACATTTATAGAATATAATAATAGATTTATAGCAAATGACACACAATGAGCAGATTAAATTAGGAAACAATGGTCAGGGAAAGCTTGTTGTTGTGGTCAATAAAAAGACAAGTGTTAATTGCAGAGCCTTGATTCTTTCACACCTTCACTTTGTTTCCAGCTCCATGAAGGCTTCCTCAGCTAGCACTGAACACTGGTAACAGACATAATTCATGAGGTGCAGAAATTCCCCCTGTGCTCCGTAATTTCAGCCAGCAGAGTCCTGCTTTCTGCAGATAATTAAATTAGAAGGGTCTTTCATATTGTTGAGAGGTGGTTGTTGCTTTCAGCCTTCCAAATTTACCAGCTACTACATGTATGATGACTGCTGTGAAATTCTGATACACGGAAACATATGTTTGATGCATATCCATGCGCAGTGTCTCAGGATGAAAGCCCTCAGAGTGACAGGCACAAAATGTTTGCATTTTCCTCCATGCTGTTCTTACAAAGCATTTCGTGTTGACAAGTTCGGAGAAATATGTCAAACAAGTGCAGAGAGAACATCTGAGTTGTTTCTATCCTCTACACTGTGTCTATAAATTCATACATTCCATCACCGCAAAGCCTGCTTGAAATAGCCTTGTTTTTAGATTTGAAGCCGTGTTGTCTGTCAACAGCATGGAGCCAGCCAAACACTCTCTCAGGCATCTGCTGAGGATTTCCCAGGCCTTGGAGTAAGCATGGAATCAGAGAAGAGGAAAATGTGAGAGAGGGATGCAGATAGAGTAGACGGAGGCTTAGGCCTGGCTCACATTCTCAGAGAGAAAAAGAGATGGAAGAGGCTGTGGGAAATAGAGAAACTGGGACACAATGTGAAAGGCAAAAAAATAAATAGAAAAAAGATACAAAAAGCTGACAATTGTTAGTTATCAAGAGAAAACATAGCTTCCCTTATGCTTGAGAACCTGTGGGCTTTTTGAATCATCTATCTTGATTTGGTAGAGTTTTGTTTATGTGTGTGTGTCATTGCACTCTTTTCCTTAACATCTCTTGGTATGCTCCCAGTAATTAGTGCACTGAAATCCAAAACTGCACGAGATGTGGATCAGGTGGGAACAGCTATTAACAGACATTAATCACATACCAAATGAGGCAAATAATCCCCAACAGGTGATCACCAGAGTGACTTAAGCCATGGTTATCAAGAGAAGAAGAAATTCATTTTGCAAGAACTGTACAATAGTTGCACAGAACCTGCGAGTCAAAGTCCAGACCTCAAACCAGTGGAAGTGCTGTGGTGAGGCCTTAAGAGAGTTGTGCATAAATAAACCTCAATTACCCAAATCAGCACAGTAAAAATTCCAATTGCACTTAGTTACTCCACACATGCGCACACACACACACACACACACACTGCATTTTGGTTAATTTTTGTTATAAAAATAATGACACGGTGTGATATGTCATGTGGTGTTGTTCATGTGAGGTTGTATTTGTCTAATTTTAAGAACTAGTCAGGAAAAAATATGTTTTTATGATCTACTAATATGTAAGAACTTAGAACTGAAAGACTTTCTTTTTCAAGACTGCATTTTATGACTTTGACCTGTAATAAATAAAAAAGTAACCATAAACATAATAAACATAAAAGTATTGACAGACTCTAAAATCCTGGTCTAAGTAAAGCAGCACCTTACTTTGATAAAGTTAGGAATTCCAAATTTAGTGTAAGTGGAAAGTGTTTAAATAGAAGTTGATTCAGTTCTTTGAGTACATGCAACGATAACTAATTAACCATTTTCCCCCAAAGTATCCTGCAAAGTACCTCCAGGCCTCGGCAGCATCATTTCACTAAGCTCTAATTAAGACAGCAAGGATTTAGTATCCTCCATTCACGTTAGCCAGAAGTTGAATTTTAGATGGCCGAACTCTTTCACTACAGTTTGGAACAAATATGAAAGGGATGCAATTACTGGTTTTGTATGTATGTTTTTAAATAAGTTATGTGGCTCATATATGTGTCATTGTAGGGTCTTTACCTTACAATATAAAGCGCCTTGAGGCGACTGTGTGTTGTGACTTGGCACTGCATAAATAAAATTGAATTGAATTGAATTCACTTTTAAATTGTGTTACAAAGGCGGTGGATCACAATTTCAGTGATTCTCAGTGTGAACAGAACAGAACATGTACACAGTTCAAAATATTAAGTTGGCAGAATTTTATAATTCAGACTTTTAAGTTAGTTCAACTTATCTATTTCTCTGGGTCAAAGGTGGCCCAGCTTTTCTCCAAGGTGAAATACTGAGTTAGTGCAGCTGATTATAGTTGTTGGATCAACTTAATGTTTCTTGTTGGGGTCCAGTTGGCTGTTACACTATTTAAAATATGAAGTTAGTTCAGTTTGTTGCAGTTGTTGGTCCCACTCATTGTTCTTCTCTCACAGCAATTAAAAAAAACAAACAAAAAAAAACACGCTTATTTTAGACAAATTTGCAAAATACAAAGAAAAAAACACTTTATACAACACACAGGATTTCATAAACTGATAGCAGTGAACATTTCTGAATTCCAACCATAGACAGCAGCACAAACCATAAAGTACAATCAGCACCAAATGTGAGGAATGATGGCGGCAGCTGCAGCAAAACGTATATGTTCCATAATTATACTGATTGCTAATTTTTAATCATTAAATACAAATTAATGGTGTTCCAGGAATATCATTTAAACACCTTTGGACCAGCTTCCTCCCCACGCTTTCTGGAAGTCATTTACTACACACCTCTGCCTCCCTGCCCTCCTGAAAATTGTTGGAGACCACCTCAACAGCCACACACCTCCCTTCAAGGATTCCTCAGCTCCCACTCACAAGTACGCCTCTGTGTGAGCTTGGAACTGTCACTGCACTCATCTATTTCGTGGAACCAAACAATAACTCTCCCTTTCCTCTGCCTAGAGAGACTCATCCACGTAACCTGTTTCCCCTCTGTGCCGCCTCACTGTGAGCTAGTGTTCTATGGAAATACCCTTCAGAATATTGCTTCAGGAGTGCTTCTCAGTTGAACCAAAGCAACTCCGTCTTTTTAATAAACTGTTTTTAAATAGCCTCAATCTTTTTGTCCATGTTTGCATCTGCATAAACACAAAAGCCATAAAAATAATTATTCCAGCATAGTCATTGTTACTGAGTTTTTATAGTGAATTTACTGTTGTGATTACTGCCATTGCTGCTGGAGAAACTACATTTAATGAGGTGAAAAAAGTTAAAGTAGAGAAAAAGTTTAGTAATAAGTTGCACAGATTCATTTTTGCACTTACTCAACCTTAAAAAAAAAAACGCTGGGCAAACATTGAACTCCACACTGACATTCAGTTAACACATGCTCACAGTTCAAAATGGTAAGCTGTCTATATTTTATAGCCAGCTAGCATTTGTATATTAATTCTTTATCTATTTTTTTAAAGCTTTTCAGAGAACTGTATTACTTGTTGTCTCAAACTAATTCACTTGTAAAAAGTTGTTGGTTTTACAGTGATGCTACTAACACTCAAAGGGGAACTTCTTCAGTTCACCAGATGATTCATTCACTTGTTGAACCACCTTCAGCAGCAATAACTTGAAGTAATCGTTTCCTCTATGACTTTATTAGACTCTTATTGCTTCCGTTCATTGAGGTTTGCCAGCATTTGTTTATGCACAGGACTTAAAGGTCTCACCACAGCATTTCAATTGGGTTAATAATAATGCCTTAGTGCTTTTCACGGTACTCAAAGCGCTTTACAATTCTGTGCACCATTCATTCATACTTGGTGGTGGTAAGCTACTAATGTAGCCACAGCCAACTGCATTCACACTTAGGCGATGCGGGTTAAGTGTCTTGCCCAGGGACACAATGACAGCACACGCTCAGGTAGGGACTCAAACCCCCGACCCCCCGTTGCGAGGTGAGCACCTATCACCTACCACTGCGCCACTGCTCAAAGCACAGGCCAAGGAGGAGGAGTAGCAGCAATCTTTCACGCTACCTCATCAGTCAACCAAAAACCCAGACTTTTAAGCCCAGAGTTTTAATTAATGTGAAAGCCTAACTCCTTGTCCACCCTAATTGGAAAAGGCAAAAACCACTTTTAGTTGTTGTAATCTATTGTCCACCTGGCCCTTACTAAGAGTCTACTTGATTTTTCAGACTTATTTCCTGATTTAATGCTTCTTGCTTCTTCAGTCATCTCTTTTCAAGCTGTGTCTTTATACACCACTATTGTATTTAATCATCAGCAATTATTAAACTCACTCACCTGCCTGTTGTCCTGTCTCTCTGCTCTCTTCTGTTGCCCCTCACCCCCAACTGGTTGCAGTGGTTGAATCTGCTGGTTCTGCCAGTTTTTCTTCCCACTTGCTCATAAAGGGTCATCTGATTGTTGGGGTTTTCTCTGTATTATTGTAAGGGCTTTATCTTACAGTATGAAGTGCCTTGAGGCAGCCGTTGTTGTGAATTGAACTAAATTCGGTTAGCGATGTTATAATCACTGTGGAAAACAGAAATGACACTATTTCGTGAGAGACTTTTTGAATGGGACTCTGTTGAATCCAGAGATGTTTTGGAGCCAGCATCTAACTACCTAATGAGATATACTACACTCCGTTACCTTTATTTAATTGTTTATTTTTGACCCAGTTCAACAATCATCCTTTTTTAACACAGTCCATGCTGTAAACCACTGGTGTGTATGCAGTTGTCTGGAATAACTGGGATGCATAGTGGAGAACAAAAAGGATAAAAAAAAAAAATTCTGATCTCTTGCAAATTTATTGTCACAGTAACTAAACTGCTGTAACCTGCCCAGATGTGCAGTGTGCATCCTCTGGGTGGCCACTTTTAATCACATGGCGATTGCACAGGTCATCTAGTGGCAGCCTGACTCAAAAGAATTGCGATCTGACTCAGACTGACTGCTTTCAGTCTCAGACAGTTTGGTGAAGGTTTTAAATAATCATAGTCTAACTTATAAATGCAGACAGCTTGTCAACAGACTGTAATCAAAGCAACTATAAAATACAACAGTGATGTATAAACTGTTGTCTTAATAAAGGAAACACTTAAAAATAATTAAATGCAAGAGTGATTACCACAGTGTGGGGGAGGACAGGGAAAAAGTTTAAAACCACTGAGCTAGAAGTACTGAAATGGATAAAGTAGTAGTTTAATTTGTCAAAGGTAAGGCTCAAACATTTAATTTCTTACACTGAATAAAAAATTATGTGGTTTTGCATAATATATACTTAAAACCAGCTGAAATTAGCATATTTTGAATATGATGGATGGCCTCAATAAAGATGAACTTGTTTAAGTTATACTACCTCTAGCTCAGATAAATGTGAGCGTCATATCTGTTCCAGTTTTACGATTATAACAAATACTTACATCAAATAGTCAGAAGCCTGTTAGGACACCTTGTTCCTCTGCTTGCTCCGGAATCAAATGATCTTCATATTTCTAGCCCATCAGCTACTTATGAGACTGCACACTCATGCAAATATGCTCCCATTCCTTTGAAGCTTGCAGCTGGTCATAAATATGAGACTGCTGCTTTCAGGAGAAGGTGAGGCTGAGCGCTGCGCTTCCATCAGTTCCATGAGATCAGCTTCCATTTCAGTGCATTAAGAGTTAATTTATCGCTCATGCAATTCAAATTCAGCGAGGCTGTCACACTTATCTCTGTCAAATGATTGTGGTGCCCCTGCCTCATGCCCTGATGTATGCCTCCTATTTAAATTCCATCTATCTGTTATGGATGACAGAAAATAATTCATGCTGCTGAGATGCTGTCATCGACAAGGACAGTTTCTCCTGGCACATATCAATATTAATGCCACATATCAATATTTAGGCTTGTTTTACACATCTGAGTCTCTCTGCAGCAGAGGTTAACTTTTTGCTCGTGGACACGCGTGGAAAGCTTGCAACTCGATGAAAGTCATGCAGAATGTGGCCGCCTTAAAAACACACAGCGACAAATGCGTCTTTGGTGGAGTGATGCAGATGTAAACACAATGGGAAGTCTGGAGCTTATTCTGCTCTCCTGCCATTGATCTGTTTTGTAAAGTTATTTCAAAACTGATTTGAATGTTCAGTCTTGGGGGCAGTCAAAATCGATTTTTGTTAGATGCATATTTATCAGATGTTTAAATCTTGGCAGACAGGACAAAGAGTAATAGCTTTATGGTTTTCATAGATGGACTGCATCGAGTTTTGACTTGAATCTCAGTAGGGAATTTTCCTGCCTTGCTTCCCCCAGATGCAATAACTAGTTATGTGTGAAAATAGACATCTACATGCAGACGTCAGCTGTCCAGGGGCACCTTCTTCTTACTGGTTATTCATGGGTTTTCTTGTTTCCCCACCGGCAATTTCCTGTTTCCAGTAAAAAATATGTATTCCAGTTGGCAAGTGATTGTTGCAGATTGCTGTCACTAGGTGAAATTGTTCACAAATGGGGTTTCTAGCAAATTCCTTCAGTCGCCCACAGCTGCAACTTTGACTTTGCTGGAACTTTGCAAGTTGGCAACCATTTGCCAACCACCATGTATTTATTACCACCATATTTTTTTTTTGAGGGGGGGGGCATTTCCTGCCAATGCCTGCAAAAAAGAATAAGGAAATGAAGAATTTAAACTACACAACCTATGAAATGATACAGACAGCAAACATGCTCACTGAGCTCATTTCAAGGTTCTCCCTTTATCACGCTCCCAATGAGCAAATTGTTATTTTCAGTGCAGATGCAGTAATTGCTATTCCTTCTTTCTTTCTTTCTGAGTCTGTGTTATTCCTGTTTGCTCTACATGGCCAGAGAACATTCATTTCTTTCCTGACCTATTAATTAACTGGTCAGCATAAAAGTAAAAAAAAAAAAGAAGAAGTTTATTTTCCTTTAGAAATCACCGTGTTAGTTCAGGATAAATTGTTCTATAAATGATGCTGAGCCATCCAAGCATGTCAAATGCTAGGATGCACATTTTCTTTTCTCCTCAAAAAGCTCTATTTTAGCCTCATCCATCCATAAAACATTTGTTCAAACTGCCTTCTGGCTTGTTCACATGATTTTCAGGAACTCCAGATAATGTTATTGGAGCGCAGTGACTTTGTCCTTGCAGCTCTGGCATGCACACTGTTGTTCACTGCTCTCAGCGTGAACGAGGAGTTCAGCTGTTTACATGTTACACTGGAGAAGTCGCAAAGCATTAGCTGCCATGCTCTCAGACTGTTCTTTGTTGGTCGACTGCTCCTGGGGAATATAATAGTGCTTTTGAAGTTTCTTTATTTATTGGTACTCAGTCTGTGCGACTGTGGGTTGGTAGAGTTCAAATTCTTTAGAGATGGTTTTGTAACATATTCTAGCCTGAAGAACATCAACAACTATTTCTGAGGTCCTCAAAAATGTAATGTTCTTAACTTGAAACACTTCATCAAATGTGTTGTCAATATCAGATTTTGATATCTTTTTGTTCTTAACACCCACTGACACCTGATTGTCATCCCATTGATTGAAAATGCTATATTCTAACTTCACCTAAATGCACAGTGTGATAGCATAAAAGGAGGCAAATGCACTCACCTTTGACATTGTGAGACAAAGTCTCTGTTTCCTTGTCCACATGTGAATACAAGAACTGATTTTTTGAAAATCACCCTGACAGCTCTGCTTTCAGTGATCCAAAAATGGCATTTATGTGTGGACAAAAGGCCAAAACACATAGAAAAAGCTACATTTACCAAAACACTAGTGTGGCCATAGCCTAGACCTAGAGTGAAAATCTGACAATGCTTTAGATGCCTGTTTTATTCAGATATACAGAAAATCTAAAGGATTCACAATATTTTTATGCACCGCTATATTTATTTATACTTATAGTGAAAGCAAAATATGAACTGCCCGTGTTGATAGCTGGAATGATTTAAATAGGAGCAAATCTGTCATGACAGTTGTCCATATGCAATTTGTATATAGTGAATTTTGTGTTGATTGACTGGTAGGGGCAGATGTGTGCCCCTCCCTGAGCCTGGTTCTGCTGGAGGTTTCTTCCTGTTAAAAGGGAAATTTTCCTTCCCACTGTCACCAAGTGCTTGCTCATGGGGGGGGGTTCATCCAATTATTGGAGTTTTCTCCATTTTATTGTAGGGTCATTATCATATAAAGCACCTTGAAGCGCTTACTCAAAAGTCTACTGGAGGGTTAGAGCACCATCCCTCTGAAAGATATTTCCTCATTTGGTGTTTTGATGACAGTGTCGGCATGTCCTGTCTCTCTGGTGTCCGTGAAACCAAGCATATGATTCCATCTTCCATCATCTTTTCAGTCTACTGGCTTTTCAGACTGCTGGCTTACTTGTGGTTTCTAGAATACTTAAGAGTAGATTTGGAGGCAGAGTCTTCAGCTTTCAGGCCCCTCTTCTGTGGAACCAGCTGCCAGTTTGGATTCAGAAAGACACCCTCTCTATTTTTAAAATTAGGCTTAAAACTTTCCTTTATGATCAAGCTTATAGTTAGGGCTGGATCAGACGACCCTGATGTCCCTTAGTTATGCTGCTATAGGGGTGTGTGCCCCATAATGCACTGTTTATTTTCATACACCTTATTTACACCGTTTATATTTCACTCTGTATTTAACAGTAATTATTTGACTGAAAAATGTATCTTTTTGAACATTACCACATGGGTTACATGAATTAAATTCTAGAATTGCACAACAGAGTCTGGCCAAACTGGTTTAACTGAACTTTGTCTATAATTTATATATAGAAATAAGTCATTTAGAATCTAAAGCAACATATTTCTTCTACTTCTTTTGAGTAAAACTGACTAACATTAACATCTGGTCATGAAACACAACACCAAACTTAGGTTTGAGGGGGTTTTTTTTCCTACAAAGCTATATAATTTTACAAAATGATGATGAACTTTTTCAGGACATTAGCTGGGAAAAATAGTATCTTTTTAAACATAAAGTTATCTTCTTCTTTTGGCTGCTCCCTTTAAGGGTCACAACATCTGATCATCTGACTCCGACTCACACCATCTCTAGCACCTCGTCTGGTACAACACTCCATATTTGACATCCTTTGTCCAGTATAGCCATTATCCCTCCTCGGCACATGCCTAGACCATCACAACCTTGCTTTGATATACTCATTTCTAATTCTGCCCGTTCTGGTCAATCTTAATGTCTTCAATTCTGCCACCTCCAGCTTGGCCTCCTATTCGTTGGTGCTATTGCCTCCAAACCATATATCATAGCAGACCTCACTACCATCTCGTAAACCTTCCAGTTCAATCTTCTGTCATGAATCACCCTATATATATATATATATATATATATATATATATATATATATATATATATATATATATATATATATATATATATATATCACACACACACACACACATGTTTTTTGTCATAGTACCTGCATGAATTTAAAACTACTTTCAGCTGGTTTTAATTCACCGTTTTGTCACTGAATTCTGGTCGTTCAACCAAGGCTTCAAATGTGGGTCAGACAACTTGCGTGCGTCTTCGTTCTCCACCATCACTGACATCTTTAGGTGGCAGTGGTGCAGTGGGTAGGTGCTCACCTCACAACCAGAGGGTCATTCGTTCGAGTCTCCAACTGCGCGCACACTGTCATCGTGTCCCTGGGCAAAACACTTAACCCACATTGCCTACGTGTGAATGTGTTTGGTGGTGGTCTGAGGGGCCGTAGGCAGCCATGCTTTTGTCAAACTGCCCCAGGGCAGCTGTGGCTACATTAGTAGCGTACCACCACCAAGTCTGGTTGAGGTGTGAATGAATAGTGCATGGAATTGTAAAGCGTCTTTGAGTACCGTCAAAAGCGATATATAAGTCTAAGGCATTATTCTCTGTCTCACAGTATTCAGAGCTCATCAATCCAGTCTGTTAAAACTGGTATAAACTAGATTGTTGGTGTATGCAAAACCTGATGATATTAAGTTGTTTGAATTCAAACACATAATTACAATAAGAGAGACCATTAAAAAAGTACAGTCAGAATTGATAAGTAATGTAGCAAAATGACAGCTGTTTAAGTAATATAAACTCAGTTTATTTCAGTCGAAGCTGTTGATTGGACTTAAAAACACAATTACAATAAAAAAGGACATGAAACAGCTCAGCCTACTCAGAATTAACAAGTAATGTTCAAATATTAGGCAATTTTAAGTAATATGAACTCAATATTTTGAAGTCGAATTAGAATCTGGCTTTACAGTGCGCTCTACATTGCCTGCACCGTGGTGCCCTGTCTGTTGCTTTGGATTGTTGACCCCCAGGTATTTAAACTCATCCATCTTCACTATCTCTGCTCCGTGCAGCTTCACTGTCACACGTCTCCCTCTCATTCACACACAGATATACTGTCTTGCTTCTACTGACCTTCATTTCTCTTCTCTCCAGTGCATACTTCCACCTCTCCATTCTTCCACCTGCTCCCTGCTCTCGCTATAGATCACAATGTCATCTGCACAGAGTGACACAACTCCTTCTGACCTTTATCTCCATTAAAAGTAAACATCACATCTGTAGTGCTCTTTTTTGTAATGAAGCCATACTGCTGCTCACTGATCATCACCTCTCTTCTTAACCTAGTTTCAGTAACTCTTTCCCATAGCTTCATGGTATGGCTCATCAACTATATCCCGCTGTAGTTACTACAGCTCTCTACATCACCTTTGTTCTTGAAAACTGGCACTAGTACTCACCTTCTCTACTCCTCCGGCATACTCTCACTCTCCATGATTATGTCATACAATCTGATTAAAAATTCCACTGTCCTCTCCCCTAGACATCTCCATACCTCCACAGTCATCTGGACCAACCACCTTTTCATCCGTCACCCGCTTCATAAATGCACTAATTATCTAGACTTCCTGATTCACTAACTATCCTCCATCCATCTTCCTCTCTCTCTCATTTTCTACATTCATCAGCTCCTCAAAGTACTGCTTCCATCTTCTCAAACAACTCTATTCACTCATTAGTACATTTCCATCTCTATCCTTAAGCACCCAAACCTGCTATACATCCTTTTCAGCTTGCTCACTCTGTGTAGTCAATCGATAAAAGTCCTTTTCACCTTTCTTAGTGTCCAGCCTCACATACAACTCACTATAAGCCTTTCCTTCACTTTTTCCACCTTAGCCTCCCAGTACTCTGGTCTACTTCCTTCATCTCTCTAAATATCCCACTTTTTCTTTGGCATTCTCTTCCTTTGAATACTTTCTGCATTTCCTCATTCCACTCTCTACACTTCATCCCACTTACTCCAGAATTCCTCTCTGTCTTCTGACTGACATCACACCGAACATAAAGTCATTAACTTTCTTAATTAAAAAAACAAAAAAAGAAAACCCTGACATAACTATCAACCAGATTACTATCAGCATCTGGCACATCCCAAATTGCTGATCCCTGCAAGCCACATTGGAAACTGAACCATTTGCATGTCAAGTTGCTGTAATTTTTGAAGGGAGACTGCAGAGTCAGGATGCTCTGAGGGCATTTCTCATGGAGGAGGCAGCGGGCTGCACAGTGGCTCCCCAGATGCTCTAAGTGATCTCTTTCCCTTTACCTTGATGGAATTGTGAGTGTGCAGATGGTAGATTGCTCAGTACCCATTATTCCAGGGCTGTTTTCTCATAAACATGCATCCTGTGTCTCTTTAAGGGCAGGTCACGATGAGGTCACGTCAACTGAAAGAAGAAGGTGTTTAGGGTGAAAGACCATTCATATACGTATCCAGTATGTAGAATGATTGTAAGAAGCAATTTTTTTTCATGAGATATGGACTGAGAATCTTCCTCCAGCATTTGCATAGTCTAGACCAAAAAGTCAAACCAAGGTCTACCCTGTGCCCTTTCATTTCTCCTCAAGGCTCTGGAGGGCTGCCTTCCAATGCTTGGTTTTGAAATCTGAGTGCTCCCAGTTGTCTAGCACTCTGCCTTGCTCATTATGAGTTTCATTTACCACAAGCCCTACAATAATCACTGGCTTTTCCTTTTCCCCAAGCTTTAGCTTTTTAAAATCTCTACTACTGGGTTGTTTGGCCAATTACAGAGCAGCCTTTCTATTGCTCAGCATATTGGATCAAACAGCATATACCATAGGGAGTGATCAGAGAAATGCTCAATGCAGCACTGAAGGATAAGAAGCTGTGAATAACAATTATTTCACATGTACTACTGGGCAGAATATGCATGTACATTTTAGAAGAAAATAAAGTCATTAACTGATAACACACTGTGGCTGCTGGAGGATGAACTCTGTTTTTTTTCCAAACAACTAAGCTAAAGAGCCGAAGCATCTTAAGCCGATCCGCTGTAAGAAAACTCATCCAATTATGCTTCAGTTTGGAAAACTGTTCTAGAACCTGATCAAAAGAGCCATTTGATGCAAAGATGCCAGCTGGGAATACTTTTATTACGAAGAAATCATAACAGCATCGGTGTGCTTTCTGCCTACAAGCTCCCACAAGGATTCACAGCGAAACTGTTTGAGGAAAGAGCCACGCCACCAGTGCTTCCCTCGTTTTCATGTTTGGCTTTGCAAGTGCAGAACAGAAGACATTTTTTATTTCTCCGGCACCAATTCCCGCAGGAGTGTTGTAGTTCCCTTGGAAGGTGATGACGATGCCTGAAACAAGGAGTTCACAAACCCAACAGATACACACATCTGTACGCATCAGAGGCTACAGCACCCTAATTACAGTGATGCTACTGATTTATCCACTCACTGACACCAGTGCACACACACACACACACACACACATACACACCAACAATGCTCTATGCTGAAGATGCAAGCCACTCAACCTGCAAGGAAAATGAATGAACAGATCGATATTTCATTTTTGTGTTCTTTTTTTTGTTTTGTTTTTTTTAGCCACAAACGCTGGAAAAATGACAGTGTTTAACTGTTTTATTATCGTAAGTGAAAGGACAAATAAAAACAAACAAGTCTTTTTTATTATTGTGTCTCGCTTTGTTTTGTGGATTTCGTCACCCACAGCTGTCGATTCATTTTAATGAGTTCAGATAATTACATTGATCATAACAGCGGTGACTCTGGGCCTAGCTTAGTAGAAGGTTTACTCTTCAGGTTTATAGTTTAGGAGGGAATAAAGGAAGTGCCTCCAACATGTGTTCTTTCTAAATGAGACCCAGGAAAATGGCTGTCAGTCTGTGACCCCTGTAAATACTTCCTGATGAGTTTATAGGCTCAATCCCTGATATGAATTCTCATTGAATACAACATAAATATTATTTTGTAAATAATCTTGTAATGACTAATGTCCAGAAGGATGATGAAGCAGGGTGTGCCTGATGAGTAGAAAAGATGGGCGTAGGTTCTGGGTTTGAAAAGACTTCTGGTCCTATAGACGTCTATGAGAAGACATTTCTCACTGCCTTCACTGACTATCAGTGTTTTTTGGTTTTTTTTTTTGTTTTTAATGCCAATTGCTTCTGCTGCCAAATGAAACTCTTAAGTCTAGATCAATCCCTTCACTCACATTTGTATTCAGTTTTGACTGGGCTCCTCTTGTGCCTAAAAGTACCTATCTTGAAATAGGAGCTAAAAAAAATTCGGGCTGTTCGTTTTCAGGTGCCTTTGCTTTTGTCTTGCCAGCTGAAAAAAATATTAGCTTATTATTTTCAGGCTTGGTAATAAAAATAAGGCTAATTAAATTATTTAGAGAAAGTTCCCCTTCGTCTGAACCAGGGACAGCCAGCAGATTCCTGTCTGTCAGGCTGTGACTGGTTGAGCACCTCTGAAATATGGTCTGGAGTCTCGCCATGAAGAGTCTTAAATGCAATCCATAAAATCAATCCTAAAACAAATTTGCAGGCAGTGTACCGATGCTAAAAGTGCTGTAATGTGATCCCCGCTCCTGTTCTCAGTTCAAAGTCCAGCAATTAGTTGAAGCCTGCTGAGCAAATTCTGAGTGATGCCTGTTGTAATCCAGTTATAATGAGAGAAATGAATGAGGAACAACGGAAATCGGGTTAAATCTTGGAGGTATTTTTGAGATGATGAAAAGAGGACTGGATGAGTTTGCTGATGTGAAAACTGAGTCCAGAATCAAAGAGTTCCCCTACGCTTCTTACCACGGCCTCGGTGCTATTAGTGAGATCTGGATCGATCTGAGTGCGCAGGCCGCCTGGACAAACAGGAAACATGTCAGTTTCAGACATGCACAAACACACAGCTTTTCACCCAACCATCCAATACAATTAGGCTTTACTTGTCTTTAATTTGGAATAATTACCTTGTAACCTAATAACAATTCCAGGCTGGGGGACAGTAGGCTGCATGTAGCTAATGAATGTCCACTGTGTCTTGCTTGGATGGAGAAATATTCTATTAACATTAATTTTTATTAGACTACAATCAAACAGAAACGTAAACACTTCACAAAACACAAATACAACTATGCCCTTTTTCATAAGGGGTGTCCTTGAGATAGTCCCAAATGAATATGCCTCTTTGTACCTGCCCCAAATGTAAATTTTGTGGGAAAACTTTTTCTTTCAGGCAATCTTCAGCATGCTTTTGACTGAATGTGTTCAATTCAATTCAATTTTATTTATAAAGCGCCAAATCACAACAAACAGTCACCTCAAGGTGCTTTATATTGTAAGGTAAAGACTCTACAATAATTACAGAGAAAACCCAACAGTCAAAACGACCCCCTATAAGCAAGCACTTGGTGACAGTGGGAAGGAAAAACTCCCTTTTAACAGGAAGAAACCTCCGGCAGAACCTGGATCAGGGAGGGGCAGTCATCAGGTTGGGGCTGAGGAGAGAGACAGGACAAAAGACATGCTGTGGAAGAGAGCCAGAGATTAATAATAACTGATATGTTGAACTGTTGAGACCATAGCCCAATTTTTAGATTCCAGTTATAGGAAAAGACCTTTCTATAGGTATTAGGGGATGCGACAGCAAAATGAACCACTATACAGCATTCACCGTTTTTCAGGAATGAATACAGCATCCACCCGGCATGAAACCACCAATAACACATTAAATGACTTGAATTGTAACTAAAGATTCCCAATAGGTCCTTCTAGCTTCCATCTTACATCAGGATTGGCAACTTTTAAGAAGAGTCAGACTGTAGTGGAGGAAATTAGTCAGTTAGGTAAACTGGCCCTTAAAATTGTCTTGAGGTGAAAGTGTAAATATATGTATAAATGTTTGCTTGCTTTGGAGACATACCTTATGGATCGTAGGAAGCTGTGGGGGTTTAATAAACGTAAAACAGCTGGAAGCAACAAAAACAGGTTTGGTTCCTGTTAATGTTTGGTCAGAAGGGGATCAACGGTGAATCTCATTAACCGTCTCTTGCTGAGAGGTTGTGTGCCTCTGGCTAAACACGCTGTGTTTTGAGTTCTCCTGTGTTTATGGATCAGTATGACTAAAGTTGATGCTAAGGCTAAGAAAGCTGATTTGACCTATAAATTTTTTAAATAAAGCACGGGCTTTGATCCTTCTCGTTATTTGGTGTGAGATTTGTTTGGGCAGCATTGCAGCATGAACATGAAGGCAAAATCATGTGTCATAGGCCAGAAGCATGAGAGCTAAAAACACAGCCATATATCATATCTGTCTGACTGAACATAATGAGAATGAAATTAAATGAGTGAGGGAGAAGGAGAGCAGTCTTTCCTGCTTTCCTGTTATGGCAGCTCACTGATCCACAGTTTGCAATACAGTTAAAAACTTTTGCAAAAATACAGAGAAAAGCCAACAGGAGAGAAATGCTGACTGTTTGCTTTTAGCTTCCTCTGCTGTGCAATCTCCTGCTAGCAACTGCTGCAATGCTGCTGACATGTAGCATAGTAAACACAGGACAGAGAACTGAATAGACCCATATATCAGTTCCTTTGTGTGTGTGTGTGTGTGTGTGTGTGCAGGACTGGATTTATAAACAGATATCTGACCCAAGCATCCCTTCAAAATACCAACATAGCTGTGGCCATGCAGCAATGCTAAAGCTTCCACTTGGTGTTGGCTCTCTGTGGTATGTTGCTGTTACAGCACACAGTGGTAGCTTAATCAGTACAGTCATTTAATTACAAACCTTTAGATCATGACTTATTAGTGTGTAATCTTTGCATGCTTTACCCAAAGCACACTCTGCTGAATCACCTGCAAATTATATTCCCAGTATTTATTTAGGGTGCTTTGATAACAATATTTGTAATAAATATAGCGTATTTATAGCTTTGGAGGCCAGGCTCAGCAAATTGGAGGCCCAGCTCCGCACCCTTGAAAATCCTGTAGCTAGCCAGGCCCCTGTAGTGGGTGTGGGTGAAGGTAGCTTAGTCACCATTAGCTCTCACCCAGCAGACCGTCCTGAGCCACCGGGAAATCAGGCCAGTCAGTGACACACCTGCCAAGGTTACTGGCAACTCTGTTTCGAGAAACATGGAGCTAGAGACTAGAACACCACTCAGACTAGCTGGCTGTCGGAGTGGTGTTCAAAAACCGACGTGGGCTTTATAGATAATTGGGAAACTTTCTGCGGAAAACCTGGTCTTATTAGGAGAGACAGCATCCATCCCACTTTGGACCAAATTTATTAAAACCCCTAAAACATGAGTGTCCAGAGTTGGGACCAGGAGGCAGAATTGCAGTTTTAGATGCCCATCTGCAGCTTCGCTCCTCTTGTCATTCTCCCAAAACCCCATCCCCATAGAGACTGTGTCTGTTTCCACACCAGGAATACAAACCAAACATCAGAAAAAATGATTTAACCATAAAAATTCACAAAGAAAGATGAACTTAGCATCTCTTGTCCACCTGACCCTTACATGGTGTTTGTATCCGATTTGTCAGACTTTCTGATTTAGTGCACAGTTTAGATAAAATAATTATAGTGTATGATTTTAATATCCATGTAGATGAAAAGGACAGCCTCGACACTGCATTTAATCAATTATTGGACTCAATGGCTTCTCTCAAAATGTACGTGAACCCACCCACCACTTTAATCACACTCTGTATCTTGTTTAATGCAGTCAACTGAGTTCTGTTTTCTTACCCTTCCCAGTTGAAGTGCATAATCCTAGTTATGTTTTAGTCACCCACGAGAGATCAAAATTTAGACTGTACCCCATTCCGGCCGCCTGGCCTGTTTCTGATTCAGTTTGGAGAAGGATCCGCCCTGAACAGTTTCCCTATCTCTGTAGGTTGTCAGTCCTCTGTTTACCTCAGCTGTTCACGGCAGAACAAGAAAAGTAGAACTTTGTCCCGGAACGAAATTAGTTAAATCCCCCCTCCACCAAACTTTACACTTGGCACAATACAGTCCAACAGTACTCAGCTCGTCCATCGGCTTGCCAGAGGAGAAGCATGATTCTTTTCACCAGGCAACACATCTCTACTACACTAGAGTCCAGTGGTGGCGTTACTTTACACCACTACATCTGATGCTTTGCATTGCACTTGGTGATGTAAGGCTTAGATGCAGCTGCTTGGCTGTGGAAACCCACTCCATGAAGCTCTCTTAAAAGTTTAAAGTATCAGTATTGGTATGGGTATGTGCAATGTCCAGGGACAGTATCTAGGTATCTCCCATATTGGCTTCTTCAACATTGGCTGGCAGTTGAATTTAAAATCCTTCTCACATACAAGGTCTTGAATAATCAGGCCCCTTCTTACCTCAAAGACCTCATAGTACCGTATCACTCCAATAGAGCACTTTACTGACTGCTGGCTTACTTGTGGTTCCTAGGATACTTAAGAGTAGAATGGGAGGCAGAGCCTTCAGCTTTCAGGCCCCTCTGTCTTTTTTGACAAAGCTTATAGGGCTGGATCAGGTGACTGAACCCTCCTTAGTGATGCTGCAATAGGGCTAGGCTGCTGGGGCTTCCCATGATGCACTGCTTCTTCCTCACCTCTTATCACGTTATGTGTTTGTACACCACCAAGGGAGTTTGTGACTTTAAACATTTAGTGGGACATAAAAGCTAAAATTCAGATGGGAAACTGTGCATTTTAGGCAGCATTGTTCTTTTACAACATTAAATGTTGTTTTTGTTAGTTTTTAGACCTTTCATCAGGAAAATCTAGTATTGCTTCATCTTCTGATGCATTTAGTCACTGAGGTTGCCAATATGCAAGTTGCTCTTTCAGGCTTCAAAACTCAGAGTCTAAAATCAATGAGTGGCCATGCACATTTTTATATGCAGTCTATGGATAGGATCTGCCTTTCTGCTTGGCAAAAAGGGAAATTAAAATACACCCAGAAACAATTTAACTTTCAAATCCATAAACATATGTCTTTCCAGCTCATTGTTTTTCCTCAGGACACCATCCATCTGCTCTCACCGTCTTTAACAAAACAGAATTAAACTGACTTCATTTCAAATGAAACTACTGTGTGCTTCTGTCAGGTGAATGCTTTGCAGTGCCTGCTTTCATATGCACACATGACTGTTCATTGGTGTCCCATTTATTTGATTACACACTTCAAGAAAAAACTTTTAAACACGCAGCCAAATATCCATATTTGAAGCCCTTGAAGAACCCCTACGTGTGCTTTAAGGGGCAATGAAGGGGATTTTAGTGTATTCACATCAATTCATTTATAAACCCAATCAAAACATACCTGATTTGATCACAAGTTGCTGTGGTCTGCTTTCCACTCACCTGTTCTCACACACACCTGCATGGAAAAAAAACAGCAGGTCGTTTCCAGAGCCATGCCGAGATTTCGGCTTGTGCCCATCAGTGACGTGTTGAGAGCTGAGATCTGCTTCAATTGGAGCGCAGCTGCTGCACAGCTAATGAAACGCTCTCACTTCTACAGTTTGTACAGCAGTTGCCCTCAGAGAGCAAAGAAGCTCCCTTACATGCTCACAGGCATATTAGCTACCAGGGTATGTGTATAAAACTGAAGAATAGAAATGTTCATATTGTTTTTGCTAATAAATGCAATATGGAATCTTATAAAAGCCTTTATTTAATCTCAAGTAATGGAAAAGAAGAAAGCAATCAAAAATGTAATATTTGTTCTCAATATACACTTCTACGCTCGTATAGTACATCTGCTCTCCTTCATGTTCAAGTAATAGAAAATAGAATGGTTGCAGCCTGCTCACAGGACTGCCAGAGACAAATAACTGCACATTACACATCAACAAAAGTTACATTCACTTGGGAATGCAAGCAGCCAATATCTTCCCTCTGTCCGGTTGCTTTATCCAGGAATTTTTCCTTCTCATACAATAAGATCTTTTTATATGTTGTAAGAAAATATGTCTGATTCTGTAAAGCGTATTACACACTCCAATTATTAATACCCCTAATCTGCTTTGCTAGAGCGACAGCAATATGATCTAAATGACTCATCACACTGTAAACTCACCGAGGTCCTCACGATGGCACGGCTGCTGTGGCGCCAGACAGTACATCCAACATTTACACCTTATTCAGAAAGGTACAACAGCTGAAAATACAGGAGGAACATTCATAATTAGAGCTTGCGATGAACCCAAGAAGAAAGCGTCTGGGTTCAAACAAGCATGTTGGCATTTATTTCATCTGCACTTGGTCATTTTCGTGTAAATCGGGAGTTTAACGCAAGCTTCTCAGCTTCTTAGTTTGTCATGTTTTGTAAAAAAAAAAAAAAAAATCACGCTGGCAAAAACAGCCAACCACCTGATTGTTTTACACATTTCTGCAAATCATTTTTCCAAGTTTGTGCCTAATTTATGAGCACTCAAACAGCTTTAAGTAACAGCAGGCAAGAAAATACAGAGGGCTTTGCTTTGGCCTTGTACTGTAGCGCTCCATGGTTAAGGAAATGGCAGCTTCGTTGTTGCTATTCAGTATTTGCCAGTATCGGTAACAGAGAAGCAAGTGGTAAGAGGGGATTCAACTCCACACTGACCCTCTCTCTGGCGCCAACAGTCCTGCTAACATTTAAGGTGTTTCTTGCTGGTCATGTCGTTCCAGATGCGGTGCATCTCCTCAGGGGAGATCTGGTGGACGGTGACTACGCGGCGGTAGCGACAGAGACTGTAGGCCATCTTCCAGTGGTTAAAGCCACTGTTCTGGAAAGGGTGAATGCCTAGCTTCCGGAGGCACACGCCGACGTACACATCCTCCAAATGCAGCAGCCTGGTGTGTAAGGAGGTTTTGTATATGAGGTCAGCCACGTCTGCTGAAAAACGTAGCCCGTGCCAGAGCAGAACGGAGGGTATTTGCTCTCTGGGTACAGATCCCTGGGCATGTACCACTTGCTGCGCATGTCTCTGATTGGCCCACCATTAATGACATAGCCGGTGAAGTACCTCCTCCTGGGCTTTGTGGTGGGCTTCAGGAGGCTGTAGATGAGGTTCTCCATGTTGACAAAGATATCACTGTCTGTCTTGAGGACATATTGAGCTTTAGAGCAGAAGGTGGCCACCCAGCGCATGCCCATCAGAGTCTTAAGTGTCAGGTTGTGGTATGAGTCAATAAAATCCTCAACTACAATGTCATGAAAGATCTGACTCTCCTGCTCCACCATCTGATTGAGGACGGCATCAGTGCTGCGACCTAACAGGAAAAGTGTGACCACGCGCACATCCTGAAACGTGCTCTCATCACCCCATGTCTCTCTGATGGCCTGACGGGCATCGAATTCCTTGTGAGTGGTGCTGATCAGGATGACAAGGAATGGAGGCTCCGCCTCACACTTCTTGTCCTCGTTGATGAGGTAGCCGAAGTCGTGTGGGTTGAGTGAGCGTGTGCGGATGTTGCCGAAGGTGGCGTTCTTGCTCGCCTTGAGCGTCTTGCGTACTGGGATGTTGACCTGACCGACGTAGGAAGTAGAAGGGCGGAAACACTCAGGTACCACAGAGCGCTGGCCCAGCAAACCACTGTCAGCAAGTATAAGCAGGAAACCTTAGAAGGCATCGCTGTTCACTTGGCTGGCATTACCAGTGGCAGCAGTGTTGGAAATATGCATACTCTATGGGTTGGCTGGCGGCTGCCTCCGCAACACAGCTCACATTGATTGCAAGACTTCTCTGCAGTCTAGTGTTGGTACTGTGGATGAAAAGGAGAATGGCGGAGATTTCTTATCATTTCCACACCTTTACTGTGTCCCATCACAGCTCTCAGGACAGCTTTCAACTCTCTGCGTCAGCATCTAGAAACAGATGAGAAAAACAGACATAAATCAGAACCACATAATGAAACAGCAGCAGTAAGATAAGCATGTTGACTGGAGGTGAGCCATCTAGCATCCTGTATCTTACATTTTTGAAAAGGCAAGATGTGTGACTTATTAAACAGCACTCTTTTAGTCCCTATTCATTACAGCCTATAACATCAGCTTAGCGGCTGTGCAAGCGGCACCGTGCCACGGCATATCATTCCATCGCCGCCTCTGACAAGAGTGCTATGGTCTGAAGAAAGTGAATATCCCATAAAGCAGTCTCCATTAATTGGCCCTTCATTCTGACCAGTTGCTGTTTGCAAACACCGTCTTTTGCCGTCTTTTGCTCCCTGAACTAGACACAGGCTGATGAATCACAGCAGTCGGAGTGGAGAAGGAGGATGTACGGTGATATTAAAGCAGAGAAGAGGTAATGAGGACATGGGAAAAGAATAACCTCATTCCCATGCTTGTACAGTATTCATCCATTTACTCACACCATTCCCTCCTTAGCAACCTTTTTCACACCTTAATGCCACCCTGAACTCGGTGGGTGGATTTTGCATATTTTGTTCTGTAATGAGCTTCGTTAGCAAGATTCTGTGGAACTCTTTTTAGAATCCCCACTCTAACTGGGCCCACTGACATGGGCTATAGGGATGAATTTAAACTCTAAACATGGAAGATTTATTATATTCAAATGGATTTGGATGCCAGTTTGCATTCAAAGGGGGTAGCAGAAAACCTATTCATGAAAGCCAGACTCAAACCTAATCTTTCTTTACAAACAGACGTATTTGATCTCTTATGATGTCGAAGCAACCGTCTTCTGTTCTCGCTCTGGGGAAGTACATTTTTGTATCATGCATAACTGACGATGAACCAGAAAAAGTGCTATAGATCCTATTAGAGATACTGAAACGTATGATGATGCTTCTTGTGCTCTGTTTTAAGATTGAAGTGCTGCGATAAGGGTGGCTCATTCTTTAATCAGGCCAAGATTTTGGCATGTCTTGTGGGGTGGAATGGTTCTTTTCATCAGGACTTTTCTCGTATTCCCCCTCACCTCCTCCATCCTCCCACTATCTCTTCCCTCTCTTTCTTAAGCAGAGCCATCAATCTCACGGTCCAGTAGAATCCATCTCATCATGACTGCTTTTCCACACCTCCTCACTCTCCATCCACTCAATCACTCTTTCCTCTACTTCAGTGGGCGCTTGATCCATCTTTATATATCTCACTGACACCCTCCCTCCCCTTTTTATTATTTTTTTTGTCTGGTTTCACATTTCCCACAACTATCTTGTTCCTTTCCTCACATCAACCATGAGATACCTTTGCCTTCTATGTGTGTCATTATCTTTGGTGGGGTGCAGTATTTCTCACCTCAGAGATCAACCTTATTGAGAGCTTCTACTGCAATCGGTCTACCTAAAGCCGCTCGAGCTCTGCTGCCTCCTCCCTCCCACTCAGACAAAGTCACTAAATCATCATATTCACCCCCTTTCCTCAACCTTACTCACCCCTCTTCCTTCTCCTCATTTTTCCATATTGGCTTCTTTTCACCTCGAGGAGGCTCTGCTGTTTTCATAATCCTCCAAAACTATTTTATGCTCACAATAACTGATATCTCTCTTTGGTGATGCATTTCATGAAATCTTGACACTTAACTTCCCCTCAGAGTAAACTGAAAGATGGCTGTATTGTTTGACGACGCTGTGTGACTTTGAATTACATTAGTGTTTGAATACACACTTTCCTGAATTATCTTACCCTTCAAAAGGAATATTATGGCTTGGGATCACAGTTTTTAATTGTAGAGGTAACACTCACTCAGTGGAAGAAGCAACACCGGTGTTAATTTGTGGTTACCCAGAGCTAATTGTGCATGGCAAACACAGACCACACAATTTACTGATACAACCAACTTCTTGCCAGACGAGAAATGTAGGATCATGATGGCAGCTGTCTCCTAAATACATGTCCACAAAACTATATTCAGATATCTAGATTGCTTTGTTTCTTACTTCTATTCATCCTGCTTTTCATGTGTGTTTACACACTCAGATGCTTCTTTAATTAAATACACCTACCTAAGACTAATGCAGTCTAATCCAACAGCCATACAATATACAGTTGTTGTCAGAAGTTTACACACACTTATCATAGTAATTTTAGACTTTTAATAATTTTTTTAACAATTTTTTCCAGGGTGAAGGAACTCAGTGAAGATCTAAGAGGGAGAGTTGCAGAATTACACAAGTTGGGAAGGTCTCTTGGAGCCATTTCTAAACAACTGCAGATTCCAAGATCACTGGTTCAAACACCTATATGGAACTACCAAGTTATTTGGATGTGTCACTACTTTACAAAGGTCTGGAAGAAGAACTGTCACCTTCAGATGAGAGCAAAGTGTTTGGGAACAATCCAGGAACCACCAAGGCTCTGGCCTGCCATGGACTAGAAGCTGCTGGAACACCAGTATCACTGTCCACATCATCATGGACTGAGAGGGTGCAGACCGAGAAAGAAGACCCTGCTTCAAAACTGACACCTTCAAGCTTGACTGAAATTTGTAGCTGCCCACATAGACAAGCCACATGCATTCTTTAGAGAGCTTTCATGGTCAGACAAGACAAAGATTGCGCTATCTGTCCACAATGTCAAGAGGCATATTTGGAGGAGTAAGGGTGAGGCTTTCAATCCAAAGAACACTGTACCAACTTTCAACAAACCAAAAGCATGGTCGAGGTACAACTTGCTAAGAGTCAACCACATATTAGTGGGGTGTAAAGTACCAGTCAATAGTTTGGACATAGTAACCCATTCATATGAATGGGTGAGAATGTTAGACTTTCACAGTTTCATTACCACTTGACAATTAGTTAGCAGGCAGCGTCTTCCATGCACACTGCTGGCAGCTATGGCAGTCTGCTAATGATCAAAACAATTGCAAGAAGGTTTTCCGTGCTAGCAGCTCCTTGCTAGCGACTACCAGCAACCTCCCGCAACCAGCTGGTCATGGAATACACACTTTTCCCTAGCAATCAGTATTTGCCAGGGGGTTATGGACTGGTCAATTGCACAGCAACCTCCAGCAACCCCTTGCAACAGGTTGGGGAATAATTAGTGGCCAGTCTGCAGTTTCCAAGACTGAAGAAAGTGCATGAGGTCATCAGTTTGCTGTTTTTATCAACATTCAATTAAAACGTCCTGAGCATTGTGAGCAAAAATATTCTGTGAAACAAGCTGAACTGAGGGATGTGCCTCTGCATACACAAGGAAAACACAGGAGTTTTTGGGCCACACCAACATAATCTTCATTCACCACCTTGTGAGATATGATTGACCACTGTGATCTTCCACAAACTGAAATCCAAGTTGAATAGTGAACATTTTGACATACATGGAGATATTCAACGTGGACCGCAAGTCCAAGTGGTCAGAACAGGATTTCAAGGGCGCGATCCAAATGAAGGCGTGAAGAGAGGAGACAGGAGACAAATTAAAAACAGACTGGGTTTCTAGCTTTATGGATGAAGTAATGTACCCTTTTCATAGCAACTTGCAATGTTCAGCTGCTCCCAAAAGTAAGACAAAAGAATTTTATACATCTTAAATAGCCAGGCATATACATTCCTCTAAAGCTCAACTTTAAGGCAAGGTCATATGAAAGTAGAAATATACAAGTGAAAACTGTATGGTATGGAAATGCAGAAGCTGGCCTAAAGTTCCTTTTACTCTTGAAATTAGGTTCACATGAAAAAAGACCGGAGGGCTGTTCTCCGTTAGTTCTGGGCACACTGGCCTTTTAGAAAATAAGTGAGAGAGGTTATCGTTAAACTACACAGAGTCTAAGGCATCAGCACCTACGTGTTTTTCAAATACTGATTGAGAGCGCAAGTGCTTATTTTATAACCACTTAATGAAGCTTTGGCAAAATGTTCTTTAATTCTCATTCTCATTTGTTATTCTCAACCTTCCACTTTCCTATTCCATCAAAATCCTTTTCTTTCATTTTCACCATCAGCCTGTTATTCACTGATCATTCTGCTTTCATTCCCTACATCTGTCCAAAGAAGCTATTCTTTAAATATTGTTTAACACTTAAAGGAAATCTCTTCTCACTGAAATACTTTATCAATAAATACCAAGGAAAATATGTTACCATGGATACCTGCTTATTTGTATAAACATATGGCTCTTACAGATCACTCGAAAAGGGAGATCTCTTTGCCATTTCATGGACACAACACTGATTCAATCAAAGTTCCGATTTTAAATATTTTTCAGGTGAAATTGCATAATTACTATCACAGAGTGATAGTGATCAAAGAACGTGGTTGGTCTGCTCTCCCTTCTCACCGCAAAAGAAAATCAACTGAATTTGATCACGTTGGTTAAAGGTCCCTCCAGGCATGCTAAGAAGAATACCGTGCTTGAATAATCATTTGGTGCATTGTGATATGTGATGAAACCCTGCATACAACATTTTAAACTCAGATTGTAGATCAGAACCTAAAAAAATCTTCTAGTGCCAACGAGGATTCAGCATTCTGCATGATGAAGCTCAAACAGCCACACAGAGGAATCACTGATTGCAATTATTTTTGATTGAAAGCACATTAAGCTCAAAAATCATAAAGTCAATGGCCAAAAACTCTCCATAATACCTCATTGGTCCATAATATGAGGTTGGACATGCCATAACTGAATGTCATTTGCTTTTAGTGACTGTGTCAAATAGTGAGAAGAATCATAAAATCTGCACTGGTGAACTGCATCCAATTCAGCTCCCAGCTTCAGCTCAATAAGCTCACCCCACCGCTCTGTTTCAGTTTTAAAAATAAGAAGCATTTTTTTAATGCTGCATTAAACATCAAATCTGGTGAAAACTGATAAAAGGTTACTGAGGATGAACCAGTCAATAGATATGCCTTTTTGCACTTTTGACTCTCCAGAAAAAGGTTGGTTTGAGAGTTGGGGGTATGACAAATTATTGATAGGATAGTATATTATGTTATGTTGTTTCCTCACGTGACAATTACTGATACAGGAAACAACACAATGCATTGTATTGGTGTCAAATACTGATGACATGAACCTGCCCTCAATGAAAGGCTAACAACTTGACTACTTGTGGTGGAGCTGATCAAATGAATGAGAGTGAGCACTAGAGAGCAGAATTTAAATAACTTGTGGGGAAAAAGAATAAACTTACAGCAAATAACAGTTATTATTACACTACAATCAGTATTATCATTACATACAATGACACTCCAATGCATCAACGCTGCTTGGAATGCTAATGCCATAAATGGATATCTGGAGGCGCTAACATGCAATTACACTGGTACTCTGTAGGTGGTAAGCAGAGGTTACAGACATCTGCCCACGTCTACATATTGTAGCTGTGTGCTGTCACTTGGGGGCAAAAATATATTGGAACATAATGAAAACTGCAAGCTAGTTCCAGCAGTCAGCTCGAACTGCACTGTCGTTTTATGCTATGTCTAACTATGCCTATCAAACTTACAAATTACTTTTTTTCATCTCAACCTCATACTAAGGAGCTGTGAAGGTATTTGGATGGTACCAACAGTTAGAATCACTATCAGCTACAGTAGAATAAATTAGTTTCATAGATGCTTATAGCAGCCTGTTTTGTCCAGGTTCTTAACATTGCTAGAAATATTTAGGTCTTCTCTACCCATACCGACTTTTTTAATATGTGCTTTTTTGATGGTTGAAGGTTTTTTCACACTTCTTCCTCTGCTGTATTACTGTTTCCAGTCTCTCTCAGCTTGTATCAATAGCGGTACAGATGGATACAATCGAGAGGCTCTGAATTCCAGTTCAAGAAGAAGTACTGACATACTGAAGTACTACTGCTGCTACTTCCATAAGTTCACAATGTCTGGCCAGCTAATAAAAAAATGCCAATAAATGTATCCCAGAAAGTTGGATCTGTTCATCTGGTGGCCGAGGACTAGTGAATGTTTTCAGTGGGAGAAACTTTTTGTTGCTCTTCAAAGTGACGTCTTCAGTCTCAGCTGACTGCATGTTTCCCCAACCATCAAGACATGTGTGCTTAAAAATAATTCTTTGTAGCGCCACCTTTTGCTGCAATTACAGCTGCAAGTCTCTTGGGGTATGTCTCTATCAGTTTTGCACATCGAGAGACTGAAGTTCTTGCCCATTCTTCCTTGCAAAACAGCTCGAGCTCAGTGAGGTTGGATGGAGAGCGTTTGTGAACAGCAGTCTTCAGCTCTTTCCACAGATTCTCCATTGGATTCAGGTCTGGACTTTGACTTGGCCATTCCAACACCTGGATACGTTTATTTGTGAACCATTCCATTGTAGATTTGGCTTTATGTTTTGGATCATTGCCTTGTTGGAAGATAAATCTCCAACCCAGTCTCAGGTCTCTTGCAGACTCCAACAGGTTTTCTTCCAGAATGGTCCTGTATTTGGCCCCATCCATCTTCCCATCAATTCTGACCATCTTCCCTGTCCCTGCTGACGAAAAGCAGGCCCAAACCATGATGCTGCCACCACCATGTTTGACAGTGGGGATGGTGTGTTCAGGGTGATGAGCTGTGTTGCTTTTACGCCAAACATATCGTTTTGCATTGTGGCCAAACAGTTCGATTTTGGTTCCATCTGACCAGAGCACCTTCTTCCACATGTTTGGTGTGTCTCCCAGGTGGCTTGTGGCAAACTTTAAACGAGACCTTTTATCGATATCTTTGAGAAATGGCTTTCTTCTTGCCACTCTTCCATAAAGACCAGATTTGTGCAGTGTACGACTGATTGTTGTCCTATGGACAGACTCTCCCACCTCAGCTGTAGATCTCTGCAGTTCATCCAGAGTGATCATGGGCCTCTTGGCTGCATCTCTGATCAGTCTTCTCCTTGTTTGAGATGAAAGTTTAGAGGGACGGCCGGGTCTTGGTAGATTTGCAGTGGTCTGATACTCCTTCCATTTCAATATGATTGCTTGCACAGTGCTCTTTGAGATGTTTAAAGCTTGGGAAATCTTTTTGTATGCAAATCCGGCTTTAAACTTCTCCACAACAGTATCTCGGACCTGCCTGGTGTGTTCCTTGGTCTTCATGATGCTCTC
>JAMQGT020004852.1:0-15941 GCA_024447675.2 Pterophyllum scalare | reverse complement strand
TGTGTTATGTCCCTCTACTGGTTCCGTTACGTATTGCTGCATCAAGTGACTCCTCAGGCCCCTTGGCTTTCCCTTGTGCCTGGGTTTCCCGCTGGATCTCTTGCTCTAGTTGAGCAGAGCGAACTGAGAATTCATGCAGTCGCCGTCCACAGTCATCTAGTTTTGCATGGAGCTCCCCAAAGTTTCCTCCTCATGCCTCGCTCCCTTTCTACCTCTGCTTTAAGCTCCTCCTCCCAGTACTGCTCATGTGCGAGTTCTGCCTGGTTTCTCCGCATTGCTTGCTCCAAAGCACCCATCTCTTCTTGCAAGTGTGCATCAGAGACTGGTGAGGGACATGGAGATGGGTAGGGACGCTCCCAGGTGTGTGACTCCCTCTCTAGGGCTTCTAGCTGGGCCTCAATGGCCCTCAGTCTCTCCTGTTGCTGAAGAACTTTTCTGAAGACCTCATCTTTTGAAGGTAGTGAGGGAGAAAGGGATGACACATGAGGAGACAGAGGGCTGGATGAAGGAGAGGGGGAGGCTCTTTGCTCTGGAGAGTCCCGAGGAGGCCTATTAAATTGTTTAGCCTTGGTTTTAGGAGAAGTGGATGGCCCCAAACTAAAGGTCAGGGCTTTTTTAGGCTGGTTACGTTTTGAAGGCTCTGGTTCAGGATGCTTGGGCAATGGAAGGGGAGTAGCTCTTTCTTGTTTTGAGTTAGGTCCATCACTGCTGCTGGGGCCCGTACGGCGCAGAAAGAACTGAACTTCATTGCCGTGTTGGCCTAACTTTGCCAGAGACTCTAGAGGCCTCTCTGTGGCCAGCAGCTGCCTTTCTGTGTCCCTTAGACGCTGGATAAGAACATAACGGCCTGTCTGACCTGGGACAAAGACAGAGACAAAGAATGAGTATAAATAAATCTAAGAAGATCCCGAAAACAATTTCCTAGCTTAAAATATTACCATACAAAGCTGAAAAAACAGCATCACACTATTTTTTTTCCCTCAAAAATGACAGTCAAATCTGCTGTATTCTCAGTTATTTTTTTCTTTCAGTGTTAATAAAGCAGTGGGGTTACTTTCTCATACCAATACTAAGTAATGCTGAGTGAATAAAATGACATCAGATGCATTATGATGCTGCTGATACCTCTAAATCTCTGCCTCTGTGGATTGGAATAAAAGGCAACTGTGTAAGATCCACACAACATATGAAAAATGTTCAAATAAACTGAAGTTTCCACAAGGACCTTGAAATTAGGACAAACTCTCCCTAATGACTTGGCAAGCAGCTTGCTCATTGAAGGAGGAGAGTGGTAAAACTGGAGTTCTGTTCAATCCTGCTGCAGCGTATAGCTCGAATAAAGCCGGAGGATATAGGGACAGAGCGTCGGCTCAAACCCAAACTGACCTGCTGACAATCTAGCAGCGTTCTCAATTTTGGTCAGTGGAGAGCGAAAGGTTAATGAAGGACAGGATCGGTGCAATTCTGCAATGTATCAGCACATTTGTTTTGTCTACACCAAAATCTAAATGCCAAACTGTTATCTAAACAGGCCTTTGGATAAGCTGGTGTCATAAAAAGTCTGAGGTACTTACCAATGGCCTGTGCTAGCGCAATGACCACATCCTGGCAGGAAGTCTCCTCAGATAGACCACACACAACCCGTACAACTCCATCCACCCACACTTTGAGCTCCATCTGGGATCGACAGGACAGGTGAGGGATAAGAAGGTCTTCAAAAACAGATCAGTTCAGCTTGGCTTTACTCAGCTTACCACTGCATGGCACTACCTCTGTAAAAAGATTGAACAGCAGAGATAAAAGTTAGAGGAGTGCTACTCAAGGTAGCAAAAAAAAAAAAAAAAAAACCGCATACAAAAACTTCAGTTTTATGTTCTTATGTAATCCAGCACCAACATAGGGCACACAACTTGTTGATAACTTAAACACGATGCAATGTAAGCAGTCATGTGCAGTACATAATGCCCTCACTTGCTGGACATTTTGTTGAAGTACCAGTTTATACTAGAAACAGACATCAAAAATGTGCTGCGCTGTGCTGAGTCATGGATCAAAGAAATGTAAATTTCAAGATTGCCAGCTGACGGTTAGAGCATTGTGACGTTTTATTAAGTTCCCAGTGGTTAGTTAAGAGCCCTGCAGTATCGTGTGGACCTGGGAGCATAAATGCCAATCTGTAACCCAATTAAATGCTCTGCTGCCCTCCTTCAAAGCCGTTATGATAGCTTAGTGCCGAGGGGAACAGACAGGGAAAGTGGAGCAACTCAAGTGTGTCTATGTTTTGAAGAGGGTGTTTGGGAAGAGTACAAATACAGGGAAACATAGCAGGAGAGATAGAACAAATGTGTGTATGTGTGTTCAGTCTGACGGGCCTCAGAAGGACAAGAAGTGGGTTTCACCAAACTTCCAGAGTTGATCAGCAGGAAGCCTAAAACATGTCCAGGCAGCAGGTTTAACCTAAAGAAATTTCATTATGTTCAGTCCTCTGGTCTGTCTGTACTTTTACAGCTACACTTCAAAACAAGGTAATAAAATACTGTCATACACATAAAAACTGAAAGGCCTCAGGCACAGTTATCTGTAGAACTTGGCACACTAAGTAAAATTTTG
This sequence comes from Pterophyllum scalare, assembly GCA_024447675.2. NCBI lineage: Eukaryota > Metazoa > Chordata > Actinopteri > Cichliformes > Cichlidae > Pterophyllum > Pterophyllum scalare. The sequence continues at coordinate 13,331 of JAMQGT020004852.1, read as the reverse complement.
TAACCTAGGTGGGTAAAAGGCAACTCTTCACCCACAGTCTGACAGATGGTGTTCTCTTTCTGTCTGTCTCTGTTTTTCAATGGGAGGTGTTTAATACAGAGCCCCACCATTATCTTGTCCTTCATTCAATGCATGGCTTTGCTCCACTGGGTATTGGGAGCTGCTTTGGAGGAATGCACTGACTTCATCTTCCAGCCACAAGAATTCCTGCTTTTCTTAACAAAGCCCTTGCCCCGCCCTTCCTCTGAACTGGCTTGTCCACACCACCATTACTTCTCCACTGTTTAGATGCCAAAACAAAAACTCTGCTGGGGAGCAACAGCCTATCTGATATGGCAACAGCATCACTGAGACCAACTCAATGTGGCACCAGAGGGGAGGATGACGGTGTTCCAAGATTGAACCCGTACAATGAGATCATAGGAAATAAAGTAGCAGATAGTGACAGATGATGACATCAGGTAAAAATTCATTTGAGTGAAACGTGTATGATGATTTCATCTGGAAAGAAACTTGATATGTAAAAGGGAGTGCTTATCAAACTCCAACACAGAAATGTTAACAGATGTCAACATTTTTCTTTGAGAAGACATACAGTGTGCCCTTTTGTAATGCACAATCAAGCCAAATTGGTTGAGTCACAGAATGAATAGACAATAATTTATTTTAGCTGTAAGCCTTTTTTTTTTTTACACATAGAGGACAGGAAGAAACATTAATCTTCAAACAACAAAATGCAATGTTAGAGGCTAGAACCAAACTTTCCTCTATAGGAAAGCACTGCCATGCATTAGAAATAACCCTGAGATAAACAGAAACAGTTTACAAAACTAAAAGAGAGGCTGAGCTTTTGACATTAAGGTTTATTCTGTAACAAACTTCCTCATAGCACTTCACCTAAAACTTTCTATATCAGTCCAAGATTTGTACATAACATAACAATCAGATTAAATGAGAACACAAACTCATAAACACCTCCCAGCTAAGAATGCCACTCTCCCATGATGTTTAGCACTTGTACCTCCTGGCTGGTGAAATGTGATAAACTAACAGGAAACAAATGGGCCTGTGAGTCTCAGGTTGCTGTCTATTCTTTTTGTCAAAGCCAGAACAACATTGAGAACAAGACATCCACCTGACCCAGCTCATTCTCTTAGAATAGCGCCAGAGTCCTGTATCAGTTTTCATGGAAATACAGGAGGAGAGGCACATAATGAAACATACCATCAAAAACATAGACTATAAACACCAAAGATAAGGGCTGGGATAATGCTTAGAATATTCTGCAATTCAAAGAAAATGCAGTCACCAAAGGAGGATGAGTTTAATGTGGAACACTTCATTTCAGAGTAAACATGCAAATGCTATGGACAAACACCAGCTGCGGTCTGCTTTGCACATGTTCGGAGTCACTAAACATACAAGAACCTGATGTTAGCCTATTACAGATATCAACTGCCACATATATTGTCTGACATATGCATATAAGAAAATGTTTTTTTTTTTAATATAGTACAGAGTAAATGCTGAGGTTATTTATAAATGGTGTCAATAGTTTCGCAGGCAGAGTGACTCTTACTCCATTTTTTCCAATAATCACACGGAGCAGGGTAGCATATCACAGCTGAGCAAATGGTGGTGTCAATCACTCAAAATCATCCTTTATTTATTTCATTTACTGAACTTTATTAATTCACCACTCTCCCTGATAGAGTAAAGTGCAAAAAAAAAACAACCTGGAAATCAAAGATGAGGGGAGGAGCACTGGGAATAAAACACAACAAAACTGCAAATAACTAAGAATAAATGTACGCAATCCAACACCTTAAACTCAGATCAACCCACCCTACCTAACTCTAAGGGAAAAATAACACATCCCATACCCAACCTCTACTTTACCCACGGCCCACACACCCAAAGAAAATAGGTTGCAGTTTTAGCTGAAACTCTGACTGGTCACAAATCCCCTGAAGAGAAATACATAGTTATCAATAATCTCTCACTCCAAGCTCAGATAAAAACACATTCAAATAAAAAAGCCACTTGAGGAGCTCATCTGCTGAATTTCACAAAGAAAACAGTCAAGTCATTCTTATATGTACGATCAAAGATAAAGAAAGACAGTGAGGATGACTGACAGTGCATAAATGAGAAAGGCAATGAATAAATAAGAAAAAATGCTGACAGATTAAAAAAAAAGAGAGAGTGGTAGCAAAAATGTGCCATTCCCACCCTTATCATCACTCATCCATCTAGCAAACCGGCTTTGCGTCTATCATCACCTGGTATATGCCTCTGTGTTTCTGGAATGAAAGTCTTCCAGCTGCTCTCTGAATTTTACTAACAGAAAAAGTGGCTAGCTTCACAGCCCTGAAGATACACAGGGCATGATCTGACTCAAGCTGTAAACTAATGGGATCCTTAAAAGCTGGCCATGTGCCAACTGTACAGCTGGTTACCTAAAATAACCAGTGTATGATACCTAAAGTATAAACATTTCAGGTTGCTCAGACAAGAATCAAGTGGGATTTTTTTGAAAGACACCCAATCTCCAAATGTTTTATTTTTTTCCCCCTTACATATGCAATAATGCCTGCAAAGCCATAAAAACTGACACTCAAGCACAATGCACATGGTTTAATGCAGCTGGGCAGACACACCTCAATTTCCTTTTCAATGGTCTGAACAGGTCATTTCTGTTAGTCATGCACAATATTAGGAAATGTGCGGAAACAAAAGCTTTGCAGAAAAATTCCATAAAGGCTTATTAATGTACTAGAGCTACTAAATGCCTGAGGCTGCACAAGGGTGTGTAATGAGTATGAGTGTGCATGCAGGGGAAGTACACTCACCTATGTCATGCAGATGCAATGGTCAAAGGTTGGTAATGCATGCCCGTATGTGTTTGCGAGTTTACAAGAAGACACACCATGTATGCCTATCTTTATGAGAGGCTGCTCCAGCTCCGAGCAAAGGCAGTACTATCTCTGCAGCAACACAAGTCTGAGGAACAATGACAGGCGTAAAGGGCACATCACATTTTTCAATGGATTGTGGCAACAAATGCATAAGCAAACACAACAAATGCATATGAACACTTATCCCTATCAGTATCTGCAGGGAAAATAAGACCCTGCCCAAGGCTTCTTTACGTGTATATAATGGGATAAATATTGGTGTTACAGGACAATGAAGGGCACTAGGAGAAGCTAGGCCCTCAATGCCACTCTGTTCCAGGTTGACAAAGAAACACTCAAATAGACAGTAACACACTGGCACAGAACAGCCTGGTCTCATCTAAACTGCAGAGAGACAATTGTTGTTCTGGTTCTACACTCAGCAGACAATGTTGCCACTTTTGTGGCCTCTGGCATCGCTGAGTCGTCTGACACACCAGCTTTTATTGCCATTCTGGAGTGTTACCACTGATAAGCACTGTTAGCACTAATAAAATGGAAAACAGATATTTTATTTGATCCTGCCATGCATCCCTGTTCCCTGATTTTTTATCACACCACCTCCTTTTTCATATTCTAGTATCAACCATGTCAGCACAGGTTGTGTTGCACAAACAGATGAGACCAAAAACAAAGAGAAAGTTCCATGACACAATCGCAGTTTCAAATTGCACAAAAATTGTTCATAATGGCAGAAAATTGTACTTTAGCTTCAGCAATTAGCACTGGGTTTGTATGTGGAAAATTTTATGATGATTCACATGGGTATTCTCAGTTTCCTCTTATTTATACAGTCAGAGAAATCTCTATTTGCTTGCACACTGGCTGCAAAAGGGTTGCAACGGACACATAAAATAACTGGAAATGTACTTAATGTACACTTTAAACTGTTAATGTATTGACTGATGGTGCCAATGTAAAAGCTTAAACACAAGAAGTGTGAAGGGAAAAGCAATTGGATTAAAAAAAAATCATTAATAATAGTTAAAACTTTTTGCAGTCCCAATATGTTTCAACCTCTCTTCTTCCACCTGCACATTTTTGAGTAAAAGTTGCCTCCAGGACTGAACTGTACAGATCCCTGTACAAAACATCTGTGCAATCCTGGACAAACTCAGCCTTCAGGTACATCTAGAAGGTATTTGGGGAGTTGGTTTAAATTAATAACGCTAACAAGCCTAGCCTAGCCTCATGTATTTATTAGTAGTGACTGTATCTTTGACAGATCTTCTTCCAAACCTTCCATGATGAAAGCATGAAAGCAATACTTGCTCCAACAGACACAGATAGCTCCTTTGCATATGTTATTATCAGCAGAGACCCAGTGCCAGCAGCAGACAGAGGCACACTGGGTATTGTGAGAAAACAGCTGTAGATGTACCACTGTTCTGCTGCACACATTAGAACTTTTTCCATGTAGACACAACGGTCACATGGTAGATGATTAAGTTTGTCTTTTAAAAAAAACAAGTAAAAAAAGGGTCAGTTTGTGACACGTGGACAAACATCTATAATTGCTTTTGAAAATAATTTTTTTTCTCATTCTTGCAAAACCACATTTAATTTTCATGCCAGCATTAGAGTAACCTTATGCGCAAAACAGTGTGTGACATTCACTGTGGTGCTTCTTCCTCACAGTCCAGGGCCAGGCTCCAGAAGCCTCTCCAGATACACTGCTTGTTAATTAGACTGAATGATCGTTTGGTTCTTTGCTAGCATAGCTTCAGTGAAGCTCCAACACACCTGATGAATAATGCAGTTTTTCACAGTACATTGTTTGGCAAATATTTCTCAGAAAAAGTCCAAGTGCTTGTTACTGGCAAGCTCTCTTTTGAAAATGTCCCCCATCTGCCTGTGTTTCTGATCTATTGACATGCTAATGACTGAGCGCAAAAGAATCAGAAACAGCACTAATAAGCTTTGGTTGTCATACTTGCATACAGGGATCTGTCACTGCAGCCTTTAGCCTTCTCCATTATAATGATTGCCTAATCCAAGTGTGAAATCTCAGTGAGAGCGGATCAGTGGTTCATTAATACATGCAGCACCTTTGTCTCCAAATCAAGGGCAAATATAGGGAACAGTTCAGTACTGACGGAATTAAGCGAGTTACTGAAAGGTTGCCTAAAAAAGACATTCACGAAGGTTGTTATACACCTTTATACTTTTAGATCTCATGAAAAGTTGCCCTTAATTATAAACATATTAGTTATGTTATCGGTTTTGATCTTGTTTAAATGTTAACCCTAAATGACAGAGTGCAGCTCAAGCTCTTAACACTATATATAGCAATAAAATACAATCTGTCCTTGCACTGAGCATGCAACTGATCATCAGTGAAAGTTTACAGCTTAAAGTCAATTACTTCCAGTTGAAGGTAGCCTTGACATGGCTGTTGAGTCTTGCCATCACCTGTGGCAGTCAATACCCCTGCAGTCACACTGTGTAAAAACAGCACTTATTGTAAAATCCCAGTCATCATGAATCACCAGCAGCACTCACAGTAACAAATGGTAGCCTGGTCATAACCACAAGACAGAGCATATGTAGATGTTACACAGTGGACATTTGTTTAAATTCAGTTCTTGAAAGTACTGATTCTCACCCAACACCAGCCTGGATAGGCTCCAGTCCCACTGTGACCATGAATTTGAGAAAGGGTAAAGAAAATGAATTGATGGACCAAGAAAATAAGTTTTGCTCTTATTATTCTACTCTGGAAGTCTAAAGGACTCATGGCACACTTTTGGATTTCACTGAAATACAATAAGGTACATGCCCACAATCATGTGACCACAGTAGTTTACACAAGCCTGGTCAAAATAAAACAATACAGCATTATTCACCACACCAAGTGAATACTTACTCATACCTGATTTGGCAGTCATCATTCACTCATTTGCTTCAACCTTGGTAACGGAGTGGAGATGAGTACATTAGAGGGGAGTAATTTGTTTGCTCTGACTCATAGATCCACAAAGCCAGCATCTAATCGTGAGAATGATAATAAAGTCCTTTTCACATAGCCAATAAGAGGTCAGGCAGAGCTGACCTCCACTGAGAGCTCAGCTCAGGATGAGTGGTTTGGTTGCCTGCAAGCTGAGCCCTGCAAGCACAGGAGTTTATATTGTTGGGTGAGCCCAAGAAGAAGGCTTTCTGACTGCTGAATGGGTACCCATGTGTAATTATATACTCCCAATCTGACTCAGCAGTCCTTGCCAGGGAAGGAGGATATCATTCTGTTCCCAGCCAAACTTATACAAAACACATAGTAGTGAAAAACACACTTATATAGGTTGTGTCGTAAGTACATGGTCATATACAGTTTATGTACAGACAAACAGTTAGACATTCAGTTAAGAGATAGACAAAATAATATGTTACATGAAAATAAGTACAGACACCAGGCAGCCTGACTCAAAAAATGATTATGCTTGAACCCACTAATTTAAGGAAAGCAATTTACACAGTACATAAGTGGAAAATTTGTAGTCTTTAATTTTCCAGCACATGTTATTTATAGTTTTTTTTCTTTCTTCCAGGTGCATGTGTTCAAGTTCCACACTTACATCCGGCATGTACCCATGCACGTGTCATTGAGGAGGAATGCTATCCTCCAGTGTCACAAGTTTGAAGCTGAACTCATTAGTAATTTAAAGGTCGCTTCCATGTCTGCTTATATAAATTATTCACTCTTGTTTTTTTGTTTTCTCTGTTTTTTCTGTTCTTGAAGCCAATTCAAAAATAAAGCCTCAAATATAAAACAGGAAAACAATAATTAGGGCCAAAGCAATGCTACATATTTTTAAACACTTGTCAATAGTTCAGTCTAAGTAACTGGATGTAAGTTAATTCGCATGGAATTCGTTTAATTCCTTTGGCTTTAGTGCTATTCAAGGAAGGCTATTTTGTCAGTGACTGAGAGTGGTGGTGTTTTTTCATCAAACTACGATGCAACATACATTTGTCAGTCCTTAGAAAGAAATCTCAAAGCACATCAACATCATCTACACACCTGTCTGTCACAGGTCTGTTTGACTATTAGGTAAGACAGCTATAACTTAAGGACAGAGTAGGTGTGCACTCTTGTACAAGGATGGATAGGTAATATTACAAGGAAAACACACAACTCCTGCATGTATATCTCTCTGTTGAATACATGTTTTCACAGATGAAAGTGAGGAATTTGACCCAGTCTCCTTCCAGGAGGTCATGAACATTACATGGGCAGTTCACATATGACTACTATAGCTAATGCAATCCATTCGCTGCTGGTTTTGATTAGGCTTAACTTTGAAACTGAAGGCTGGGCCCCGACCGTGACAATCTTTGAACGACAGCCAGAAAGTTTGAGAGGCAACCACCAGCTGTACACATTAACATGTTATTCCATTGCTAAGGACTTTCAGCTATGCAAAACATCTATCCTGACACCTTTACAGTATTTACCTAGGGAGTTTAAACATGCCTGGCTCTTAGCGAGGAATACAAGGTAAAACAGCCACAGAGTGGGAGAGACCAAGGAGACCATGTGTATGTGTATGCGTGTGTGTGTGTGCGTGTGTGTGTGCATGTGCGTGTGTGTGTGTGTGTGTGTGTGTGTGTGTGTGTTTGTATACACCTCAAGGTAACATATTGCAGAAGACATTGTTCAGTCTTGCTACGGAGATAAGATCAGCCGGAAAGGAGATTCATTCCACAAATGCGGTATCTGTGTGTGGTAAGATAAGGGATCTGAGGGATTAAACAGGTAAGCACTTTGGTATTTACAATGCGTCACAAAACTACAAACAATGGTCACATGTATGTAGTCTAAATTATATGAGTCAAACAAACATTAGTGGAGCAAACAACGATTAAAAGAAAAGACAGATCCTCCCTGCCTGAGCAGTGCAGCTGAAGGATGTATGTACAAGGAAAATGTACTGAGGGTAGGGTGCAGATTTATAGCCAATTTTCAGTATCCTTGGAGAACCTTTGGGACTAAAGATCTTGCACATGATCACCATAGTGATCTTTGGTATGGATACACAAGTATATACATACATACTGCTGTGGCTGAGTTTACTTTTGAGAGAGATGTTAGCTACCCTTTTGCAATAATAAAGAGGACAAGGACAAGATGGAACAATGACAAGTGTTTCTTAATGAAGGAATATTCAAAGCAGAAAGACAGAAACACCAAGTATGAGATATATCGAAATAAAACTGACAAAAAAAATATTATGAATAACATTTTAAAGCATGTTCTACTTTTGAGGAAGCTGCAGGTTTTACCCACACAAGATTTAGTAAACCTGAATCTTGATGCAGGGCCATAGTCTGAGGGTATTCTGATACTAAAAATATAGCTGAATCTCTATGGGTGAAATAGAGGACCAGTTTTTGGTCTCCTTGTCACAGAGTTAAAAGAAAAAGCAGAGTAAACCAAACTGTACGAGACTCACAAGAAAAAATTTCTATGTACCAGCTCACTAGGGTTGCATGAAACATTTACTGCTACTGCTTACTGGATCATCAGACTAATTAATTTCTTTAATTTTGGATCTTTAATGCAGATAAGTTAATGCTTACACCTCACCCATTTTTCTATTTAACCTTCAATCAAAACAAAGCAGAAGTCTCATATATAGTCTGTAATGTTTTCATATTTAATGTATTTATAACAGGTTTTATAAAGGAAACCCTCCAAGACCAAAATAATTTTTTAGCTACTACATACGCATGACCGATGGTGGTTTGTTCTGCATGTTTTTGTGCTTGATCTACCACATCAACATTCAATGACAGGTCTACCGTCAAGCCTCTCAGCATGACAGGCATATCTGTCAGACCCACCTGCCTCTCTCCTGTCCTATATGTTGATTTAGTATCTCTGATCCCAGAGGGAGACATTTTCTCTTTCTTGCTAGAGTCTTGACCCCCCTCATGGACGTTTCCAGGTCCCCTGGCTGAGGCACCATGTTATTTACTGCCCAGAGAGCTCTATGTGCAGAGAATCAGCACAGCATGGCTGGTTCAGCAAGGGAGCAACTTGCTGCTCGCTCACACTCACACATATTCACAAATCCACACAAGCACGATCAGTCACATGACCATCCTATTGGGAATAAGATGTTTACCACACTTTAGTCACTATACATAGTAGACTTGAGATGCACTGACAGAGATACAGACAAAGATGTCCATTAACTCAGCAACAGTAACCTGCCACTGGTGTCAAACAGTTAAAACAGAACAGGAAACACGATGCTGTTGGTTTGACAATATCAAAAGAAGTTTATTCTGATCGGACATGAAAGCATCGACTCAGATAAACTTTACAGTCAGCTGGACTTAGGTGGGAACATATCCTGAGGTGGACCAACTCTGCCTAGTTCTGAGAGTATTAGGTAACCTCTGACCTGAACATATAAGATGAATGAAGAGAGATTGAGGCTATGTGTGTCACACAATGACCTTAAATTATTTCAACAGCATGCCCTGAAAGGGATAACTGAGGACAAAAGCAAGTAGAATGCAGGAAAGTTGGCAAAAAAAAAAACTGCCTTAGGGATACGTCTCTCCAACTTGAAGGATCAAAAGACTTCAACACTTGTTTATAATCAGTCCACAAATTTCTGTGTCGCTTTACAAGACACATATAAAGAGTAGGGGGGAAAAACCCAGGTGCTATTGAAAAGAGATGTTTCTAAAAAATCTAAAAACAAAGCCACGGTGAAATTTCCCCTCCAAATCCCTCTCTTCCTCTTGGTAATTATAGCCTCTCTGCTGACAAACTACAGGTCTGTTGTGTTTGTCTTTGCCTCCTCAGATAAAACAGGTGAAGAAAGGCCTGTGCGTGCTGGGCTGGATGCCAGTCTCTCACTGGTTCTGCTAGCAAAGTACATATTATTCTTCCTGGCACAACAAGAACACTAAAGGAGACACTCCAACAGAGCTGTCCCAATTTTTTTTTTTTAACAAACACACCGTCAAGAAAATTTCATAAGTGAGAACTTGTAAAGCATGTACAAAAGGCTGAGTACAGCATCCAGTGTAAAAACAATAGTGTGTTCTCCTTTATGAAATCCTGTGGGAAAAAGTCTGCCATAGTAAACTTGGTAAGGATGATTTATTTAAAGGAGTACAAATGATTTGTTAAATTGAAAACTGGGTTGACTTTGGATAGGAAAGAGGGGTGTGAGGGAGGATAAGGGAGCAAGATGAGAGGGATGTGAATGTGATGCAAGAAGTACCGGATCAATCTTTTATCACTGCAGTGTGCTTTCATCCCTAATGGATCCGACATGAGCAAGGCACAGCATTACCTTCCGTCACATTGCACAGGCAGGGGAAGGACGAACGGAAAAGCACAAGAAAGAGCAAGTGAGGTAGACACAGCAACACGTGATAAAGAAAGGCAGTTCTATTGGAAAAGATGAGAAAGTGGCTCAAACCACCTGCCTGAAAATAATCACAGCCTCAAACATGCAAAAATATTATTTTACCAACATGTGGCCACAGAGTTTCCAATTACCTCTGCACCTGAGTGCATTTGCAGGAGTAAGGAAATGCTGCTGATAAGAACGGTGAGAAATTCAGTCACTTCACAGCATGAAGAATGACTTAGAAAGTTCCCATCAAGAATCCCAAGAGATATCTTGCTGTGCATGAGCAGGCTTGCTTTCCTTGCCATGTGAACTGAGTGATAGACACACTGACAGAGACAGACTGACTACTCTAGAAGAGGAGTCCATCTGTGTATTCGAGCAGGAAAAGAGCATTAAAAATAACATTGCAGAGAACAAGGCACAACCACACTCGGAGGACACTCTACTGTCTCCATGCTAAAAAGGTTCATTCATGTGACAGAAAATAAGAAATATCTAAGCAGCAATGGAGACATGAAGGGAAGCAGAGAGAAAATAAGTGATAACTAAGGCTGGGAAACAAGCTGAAAGTTTTATGATGCATGCCTAGGAATGGGCAGTATATCACCTTTTAAATTATATCAAATATTTTCAAAAGAGATAAAAGGATCAGACAATATCATTTATATAGTTCATAACCCACAGCCCATCTAAGATGATACATCACTGGGCCTATGCATCAGTGACATTTTTTAATATTAACATTAATATTTTTAAAGCTGCTGATCAGCTGGCCTTTATGTTGGTGATGCTAAATTGGATACGCTTCCCCTTTAGCCATTTTTGCAAATTAATAAAAATTGCTATAAAGACTTAGTGTAAAAAAAAAAAAAAGCCAGTGTTATTGCTTAATATGGTTTAAAACCTTAAGCCAATATACCTTCACATGACATTAATCATTCTATGTGAACAAGATTAACCATAGTTTGGTGTCACAACTCTCTCTTGCATCTGCAACCAAAGCCCAGCCCCACTTGCTCACAAGTTGTCTTCATTGCTGGTAAATTGGTGACTTTGTAGCACCTCCCGTGACTTAAAAAAAAATGAATAAAAGCACCTAGCAACAAATCTAATGACAATTTTAATAAACTTTAACAACTTCCTTCGTAAACAAACACCCTACAAGAATGAGGGCTTGCTTTTTTTCACGCCAGACAAATGAGCTGTGCATTTATTCCAATGTTTTCTTTTTGAGTGAACATTTTGCATATTTTATGTATATACAACCAAATTATTCGTATGGTAATTCTTTTCAAATAATGTCACAGATATAGAAGCACAATTTTAGTTATGAAAAACAGCTGTTTGGAAATGGGTTGGCGGTGACTGCAGTAATGTAGTATAATATAATAATTTGGTAATGCAGTTTTAATGGGCTGCGTTTCAGTCACCATTTCATAACAGAAAATAAAAACATGCATATGAGAACAGCTTTTCCTAGAAAGGTGAAATAAATGGAAAAAAAATTTCAGAACACATGTAAAGGGCTGACACGAGGCCGAATGCAAATACGATGTGAAGACATCATGGATATGCTAAGTGGCACATGGCATTATTCAAATAGGCTTGAGTCACTTTCTACTGACAGCTGGAAACACTTCTGAAAGACAGAAGGATTTTTATTTTAGCCACAATATGTTTAATTAAAAGTGCCTTTGACATCTCGCATGTGGCTTTTACTTATAACTGAACAACCGGTCCATAACACCCAGCCTTATGCATAACAGCTACTGGCAATTATTTTCTAGTATATTACATATTCATACTTCTGTTCTCTTCAAAGATCTCAAGCAAACATGGTTCACTAAATTTACTGAGGATAATAAATATAGCATATTTGGTAACTGTGACCAAACATCACGTGGGAACAATTATTGAATGCAGTATAGCAATTACTAATGATTGCACGTATAACCTAAAACTAAACTAAAATAATTAGAGCCAAGTGCTTGGGTCAAAGTCCATATGACTCTCTTTCCTACAACCATCTATTATGCTGACACTATCTGTCTGGAAACAAGTCGACTTTGTGAAACACCCTAACAGAGATAACACATGAGGTGTAACTGTTTGACTCCCACAATCTAAAAAAGAAAAAAAAAATCCATGGTGGAGAGAGGGATTTCAAACCAGCAGGCCTGATTGGACAACAAATACAGCCTGCTAATGAGCTTCACTGTCTAACACAAATCATGCTGAGAATCTTTAACTAAGATACTAACCATGCATAAGGATGAGTCATTTAAATAGGCTCACTTTGAGTGGTTTTGGTGCATTAGATTTGTGTTTGAGATGTGTAGCACGTTAACAATTAAATGCAGTAGGAACGTGCAGCAAGTGAGCTGAACTCTGAACCGTGACTTTCGTAAATTAATCTTTAATCCTGTGGTGGTAAAAAGAGCAGCCTGTGATACAGTAGGTCTGTGAACAGAGAGCCTCTATTTGCACATGTAGGTGCGACTGACAGAAAAAAAAAGTTTAAGAAAGAAAAGAAAGAAAAATGGTGGAAGGCATAACTGCACAACTGCACAGTCAGTGAAGTTTCCCCCAAACAGGTTTGAGTCCTTTTGTCTCAAACAAGAATACTTGGGTGGCGGGTCTAGTGTCAACAGGTACATGTAAAGACACAGTTCAACAGTGCACAGACATAACACAAGAGTCTCTTCATTCTTCTGCCATTCACACAACGATACACAAAGAAACTTATGGTTAATACTAATACTACTACTAATAATGGCGCTTTAAATGCAAGCTGGAACATACGGCTGACTTGAAAGAAACTTTCTGATATTCAAACAGGCAAAGACACATTCAAACAATCTCCAAAAGAAGTCCTTGCACTCACCGAGTGAAAGAGAAGCCTTTCCTTCTCTCCAGTGATTTCAATTTTTTTTCCTCAGTCTGTTTTTTATTCTCTCCGTCCCTGTGCCTCAGTCAGGGAAATCCTTTACTCCTGACAGGG
>JAMQGT020004850.1:0-21665 GCA_024447675.2 Pterophyllum scalare | reverse complement strand
ATACAGTCTATACGTTCACTATTCAGTTACATTTTATTTATATAGCCAAATCACAACACCATTCACCTCAAGTCACTTACAGTCACCTCAAGGCTTCGGGCAGACAGGTCTACACAGTAAAGGGACATCATTGTTTCAGTTCAATTCAGTTCAATTTGTGCAATTAACAGCAACAGTTGCCTCAAGGTGTGCCGTCCATCCGTCCGTCCGTCCGTCCGTCCGTCCGTCCATCCATCCATCCATCCATTTTCTTCAGCTTATCTGGGGCCTGGTCACAGGGCAGAATGAGATGACCCCTTATGAGTAAGCACTTGGTAGCTGTAGGAAGGAAAATTTCCTCTTTAACAGGAAGAAATCTCTGCAAGAACCAGGCTCAGGGAGGGTTATCCATCTGACAGGACCAGTTGGGAATAGGGAGAGGGATACAGGAAAAAAGACAGATTATGGAAGAGAGCCAGAGTTTAATAATGACTAATGATTAAATGCAGGGAAGTGTACAAACACAGAGTGAAAAGATATCAGTGAACACTCAGTGAATCATGGGAAGACCCCAGCAACCTGGCCCTATTGCAGCATAACTAAAGGGGGATTCACTGTCACCTGATTCAGCCCTAATTATAAGCTTGATCAAAAAAGAAAGTTATAAGCCTAATCTTAAAAGTAGAGAGGGTGTCTGTCTCTTGAATCCAAACTGGGAGCTGGTTCCTCAAAAGAGGGGACTGAAAGCTGAAGGTTCTGCCTCCCATTCTACTTTTAAATACCCTAGGAACCACAAGTAAACCAGTAGTTTGAGAGTGAAGAGCTCTCTTGGGGTGATATAGTACTATGAGGTCTTTAAGAAAAGATGAGGCCTTGTATATTGAAAAGAAGGATTTTATATTTGACTCTGGATTTAATGGGGAGCCAGTGTAGAGAAGCCAATTCGAGAGAAATATGCTCTGTCTTGCTAGAGCCTGTCAGTACTCTCTCACTCAGCATTTTGGACCAACCAAAGGCTTTTCGGGGGCTTTTAGGACAGCCTGATAGTGAAGGATTACAATAGTATAACCTAGTTTGAGGAACAGTTTGTTTTATGAGGAACAGTTTTTACCCCTAAGCCATCAGACTCTACAGAATAATACACAACAGTAGCTTCACTGATTCACTGCTCACTTCTTCTGTCTACCTCACTGGTTGCAGTAGACTGTTTGTTGTTTAACCACTGACAGACCACTGTTTGCCATAAATATCTGGCACATTTATTTATTTCCCTCAACCCTATGCTATATTTAATACATCCAATATATTATCTGGTACATACTTTTCTGTGCTCAATAACTGGCATCTGTGCAGTATTTGGTACATTTTGAATATTTGTTACATTTATTTATTTCCTAGTAAATCCTTGCTTTCTTTGATATTTATACTCTTGCTCGTTGTAGTATGTTTTTGTAGTATATTAATTCTGGTTTTACAGCATTTATTTTATCATCTTGTTTTGGTATTACAAAGAAGAGACACTGGACTGTGGCAGCTGCTACATTTTTGTCATACTCAGTGTTTGATGACTGATGATAAAAGCTTTTCATTTCTATTTCTAGTTTTTCAGCATCACTCTGAGACAGAATGTTTTAATTTTAGAGATATTGCGCAAATGCAAGAAGGCATTTGTTTTGTTTAATATGTGCACTGAAGGACATATCCTGGTCAAAAAATGACTCCAAGATTCCTCACAGTTTTACTGGAGGCCAAAGTAATGGCCAACCAGAGTAAGTATCTGGTTAGACACCATGTTTCTAAGGTTTGTAGGGCCAAGTACAATAACCTCAGTTTTATCTGAATTTAAAAGTAGGAAATTAGAGATGATCCAGATCTTTATGTCTTTAAGACAATCCTATAGTTTAAATAATTGGTGTATATGTGTCATCTGGCTTCATGGATAGATAAAGCTGGATATCATCTGCATAGCAATGAAAATGTATGCTATGCTTTCTAATAATGCTGCCTAAAAGGGAACATGTATAATGTAAATAGAATTGGTCCTAGCACAGAACCCTGTGGAACTCCATAATTAATCTTAGTGTGTGAAGAAGACTACCCATTTACATGAACAAATTGGAATCTATAGATATCTATAGATAGATAGATAAATAGATATGATTCAAACCACTCCGCAGTATTTTTAATACCTGTCATTCTCCAATCTCTTGTCCTGCTAGACCTCTGCTGAGGTCTACAGAGGTCCTGCTAGACCTCTGCTTAGGTCTTGCAGAACAAGCACGTAGATCAGTCCACTGCTGGAGGCCTTAAGAAGATCATTTGTAACCTTCACTTGCACCTTCACTGTTCTTTCTGTACTGTGATGAATTCTGAATCCCTGCTGAAACTCTTCAAATAAACCATTCCTCTGCGGATGATCAGTTATTTGTTTTACACCTACGAAATGGCTATCATTAATGCCCAGGTGGACAGTAAAGTAGTCATTGGCACTGCACATTCCTATATTTGCTCTACTGTGTATGAGGTTTTTTGATTTTTCTGAACCCTGTTCACCCCAGCTGACATTGTGTGAGGGGGAGACACCCTGGACATGTCATCAGTCTACAGTACCTACAAGCATTCATCCTCACATCCACACTTAAAGAATCACTAGTTACCCTAGCATGTCTTTGGACTGCAGGAGAGAAACCCCAGTATGTAAGCAAAGTAAACATGCATTGGAAACTTTAGAAAGGTCTATGAAGGTAAATTATAGATTTCTTCTCGCCAGGTCAGCTGTCCAATGATTGATACGCTGCACGGTGGACGTTTATAGCATTTATCTGTGTGTGTACTGGCAAATAAAATCCATCCATCCAGTACAAATAAAATCTGTTATAAATTAGCAGTTTTGAGCAGTGCTTAAAAATGGCCATTTATGGTCAAACATATTCTACTAACAACTCAAAAATGCCCTACACACAGAGGAGAGAGGAACAGAGAGAGAGTTTAAGTCTCCCAGCAGTTTGAAAAATATATGAATGAATCAATCAATCAATGAATGAATGATACTTTATTAATCCCAGAATGGGGAAATTACAGTTAACAGAAATACAGTAACAATTAATGTCTGTGATTTGTTGTTTTGCCTGCCCCCCCAGAAATAACTATGAAAACTGAATCAAGATTGTCCGTATATCATTAGCCTTCTTACTGCAGTATATCCTGGAACTAATACTGAAACCAGCCCAGGAGCCCAAGAGTGAACTCACAACCAAAATTGCCTCAATCAGTCACATCTGCAGGAAAAATCCACTGCAAATAGTGTTTATATTTCTAATTGCAAGCTCTATTAATGCTTTCTGACTTCCCCATCCCATCTCTGTCATTCAGCCCCAAGCCAGTTCATTTCTTTAAAAAATATACATTTTTTTGCAAATATTACTCAAACTCAAGTGGGTGGTGCTTTTCTTGGGGAATAATTTCAGCTGAATATTTGGTGTCCAACTGACTTTTTCACTGCAGCAGAACACTACATTTTGAATATAGTAAATGTCATGCACAGCATATAGGAGGTTTGCAGATGTTTAATAGATTTTGGACCACACTGGAGATCTTTTTACAGAGTGATAAATCATCTAGTATTTCTTACACAGGTTAAGGGGATAGGTTACTTAGTTTTGGGACATTTTTTTAATGTATTGCAAATGACTAAAACAGATACATAATATTTACATTTAAGAAAAGTACAAATAGTTGTATGCAGCAAAATTCTTATGCTCCATGGCTGGAATTTGTTCTTTTTGCAAACTTCACTGAAGGAGGTTGTTGCATCGATCTGGATCAAAATTTTCTTAGAACTTTTTTTTTTTCCAATTCTAAGTTCATGCAACATTTATATGAATATTTTAAAGAACTTAAAGAATAAATAATGTTGCTTTCTATAAATGCAGAAATTCAGGCAATGCACACAAAAGAGAAATTTCATAAACTAAACAACAGTGTATCTATCCAACAAAGATGAGCAATCTTGTAACAAGACTGAAACAAGATTAAACATGCAGGGAAGATGTGATAAATAAATAAATAAATAAATATGTATTTATATAAAAAGAAAAAAGAAATCCTCACTCACCTTACGGGCAGTCTCTCCCCTTCAAGCTCAGGTCCTCTGAGGCCTGGGAGCTTGTGAAGTATCTTGGCTGTTTCCAGGACTGCGCTCTTCTGCACAGAGATCTCGGATGTCATTCCTGGAATCTGCTGGAACCACTCTCCCAGTTTGGGGGTGACTGCCCTGAGTGTTCCAATTGTAACTTGGACCACTGTTGCCTCCACCTTCCTCTTTAGTTCTTCTCTCAGCCCTTGGTATTTCTCAGGCTTCTCATGTTGTTACAGTGCGACATTGCTACATCTATCACTATGGCCGTTTTCCTCTACTTGCTCCACCACTGCTATGTCCAGTTTGTCCATCTATATCTGGAAGTCCCATGGACTTAGCTTGGTCATTCTTAACCACCTTTGGGATCGTATCCCATATTGACCGTGGGACTTCCAGGCCATACTTGGCACAGATGTTCCTGTATACTATGCCAGCCCTTTGGTTATGGTGTTCCATGTATGCATGTAGCATCCTGCACCCTGCTGTTATGTGCTGGATTGTCTCAGGGGCATCTCTGCACAACCTACACATGGGGTCTTGCCTGGTATGGTAGGCCCCAGCCTCTATCGGTCTTGTGCTTAGAGTTTGTTCCTGTGCTGCCATGATTAGTGCTTCTGTGCTGTCAGTCCAGGTTTGTCCAGTCGTTGGTAGAATTTTTCAATATCTGCTTTCTGAGGTATTCACTAAGCACATAATCAGCTGTGTTAATCTTCCTGATGTATTCATGGATCTTTGTTGTTTTATCCTGGATTGTGGTTCTGACACTCACTAATCCTCAGCCTCCTTAGTGTACAGTCTCAGGGTGTTGGCTTTGGGATGAAACCCTCCATGCATGGTAAGGAGCTTTCTTGTTTTGATGTCAGTGGCTTCTATCTCCTCTTTTCACCAGCTTATCATCCCAGCAGGATATCTGACAACTGGTGGGGCATAGGGGTTGATAGCCTGGATCTTGTTCTTCCCATTCAGCTGACTCCTCAGGTCTTGCCTTATTCTCTGCAGGTACTTGGCGATTGCAGCTTTTCTAGCAGCCTCTTCATGGTTCCCATTTGCCTGTGGGATTCCAGGGTACTTATAGCTGGCTTCAGTGTCTGCAATGTTGTCTTCTTGTAGTGCAATCCTCTCAGTCCTGACTATGTTCGCTCTCTTTGTTACCAACTGACTGCACTTCTCCAGTCCGAATGACATTCCAGTGCCATTACTGTAGATCCTAGTGGTGATGATCAATGAACTGATGTCCTATTCACTCCTGGCATACAGCTTGATATCGTCCAAGCAGAGGAGGTGGCTGATGTTTGCTCCATTCTGTAGTCGATATCTGTGGGCAGTCTTGTTCATGATCTGGCTGAGGGGGCTCAGGCCTATGCAGAACAGCAGTTGGGACAGAGCATCTCCTTGGTAAATCTCACACTTGATGGCCTATAGTGTTCTAGTCCACATCCCCAATGAATTCCTGATGAAGGCTCATAGAGTCCTGCTGATCTTGTACAGTACTAGGCATTACGGGGTGGGTGGGGTGAAGATCGAGTGAAAGAGTGAGGGTGTGAGAGTGACTACTACTGTATCAAGATTAATAGCCTTAAGTTAAAAACTTTTCCAGAATCACAAAAGTAACTCAGGATCTCACAAAACTTTTACGGGATCTCAAAAAAGTGCATTTTTTTCCTCCCATGTCCTTTGTGGGTTTCTGTAGATATTTGCTACTAGGAGACTTTTAATGTATTTCACTTTTTAAAAAATTTTAACTAACAACATGGAAGTGTTTATCACAGCAGCCAGCTGCTAATTTGATTCTTTCCTTCAACTTTACTAAATAGCTGCAGACAACATAACTTGTTTGCATTAAAGCAGCTGCCCTCTGGGTAAATATGGCGTGCCACCTGAGATGTAAAATTCATTCATAGAATGGCTGCCCCAACTTCCAAGGCCCCACATAGTCCCAGTCTATTTCTACCAGAGTTTGGCCTTGGAGCGTATCGATCCTTCAGCTCCCTCTCACTGATCTGAATTGCCATGCTATTTCTGGAGAGAAACACATGGCTACAACATACACTTGCTTTTGTATTATATTTGAACTAAAGGCTTCAACTTCAACCAAAACCACAAAAACAACAGCATTGAGTGTTTTTGGGTAAATCTCTACAAGGCTTGCACACCTGAATCTGGGTAGTTTATTCCATTCTTCCTAGAATATATTCTCAAACTGATTAGATGAAAAACATTTGAAATGCCATCATCAGATCTCACCACAGATGATTTATGGGGCATATTTTAAGGATTTTAGCCAGAGCACTGAAGAACAAAAACTTAAAAATAATTAACAAGCAAGATTCACCCAACAACAAATTGGAGTACAAAACAGAGGGTCTGGAGATTTCACGTTTTTTTTTATTAGTATTAAAAATATTAAAACCTGTTTATATTAGAGTGTAAATTGGTGAATTGATTTTAGTATTGGCAAATTTTGTCTCCACTTGGCCCAATCTTGTTTATAACATTGCTTCAGTTCACTGAGGTTTGTGGGCATTTGTTTATGCACAGCTTTCTTAAAGTCCCACCACAGTATTTTAATCAGGTTGAGGTCTGAACTTGGACTGGGCCATTGCAACACCTTGATTCTTTTCTTTTTCAGCCTTTCTGTTGTAGATTTGCTGCTGTGCTTGTGGGACGGAACCCAGGACCATCTTGCTGTGAAACAACAGTGCAAATTTAGGACAAATTCCAGTTAAGAATAACTGCAGTTTACTTATTTTTGGACTTACATTGTTGTACAAAACAATGTCTGAGTTGACATTTGACCGCAAATGTTTATCTTAAGAGGCCCTGACAAGCAACTTTCTTAATATTTGTCTGCTGATCAAAGCACATGGGTCTGTCCACAAATGTCTGGCTGAATCCTTCACTGTAAGACTTGGAACATTTGAGCTATGTTGGGACTGAATAGCTATTCAGCTAAGATAACATTTCACATCCTGCTCTAGATTAGGAACACCTCTATCAATTTTTTCCAATATTCTTCTGTGACATAAACCACTAGAAAATAAATTTTAACTTATCCTTTTCAGGGTTGCGGAGGGCTAGATGTTGTGCTATCAACATTTAGTTTATAATGATAGCTTGGAGCAAAAAAAAAATTGGAAATTCTATTTCCACTTTTAATGTAACACATGCATACAGAAATAGTTGACACAAAGACCTGGATAAATTGAGGGAGAGTTGTCAAGATATCAGCTTAAGTATCAACTTTTCACAAATAAACCCCATGTGTTTTGACTGCAGTGGTGCTTAACTCGGCTTGCATTAAACCTGTGGGCAAGAGTCAAGCACCAAGTGAAGGTGCAGTATGTCAAGGTGAAGACAGATCAATAGACTTTAGCAGGTGGTGCTGTTGAAGAACAAAATAGACAATGAGATGTTTTTAAATGGAATTAACACTGTTGATGAATCTGTATTACATTATTGCATGCGTCCAGCTCATTCCAGCACATTCCAATTAGTTTCTACTCCTCTGCTTGACATGTCAAAATATCTGCAGTAAAAGGCTCTTATGAGAGATTGCTGACAGTAATGTATCTGAGTAGCCTTTTGCTGCTGGAATTGAAGTGTGGTTAGATAAATACAGCTGTGAGATCTTGCCTTCTTAAAGGGTCACATGACAAATTTGTGTAGTGATGAGATGATTAATGGGGTATGGAAAAAAGAAAAGAAAAACTGCTGCTATATGATATGACACAATAAAAAAAATGCAATAAAATATGATTTTAAGTCTTGGAGCATTTAAAAATGTATTTGTTAAATATGTGTATTTCCTGACCATTAGCTTGATCTTGTAGCCCAAAGCCATAATTCAAATAAAGGCATCAGAAATTCGGAGGGGATCCATGTCTTTGGTGAAACTGCTAACCATACAGGGTTGTATCCTGTAAGTAAATCTAAGTTCTGCACAATTTCTGGTTAATTTAGCCAAAAAAAACAACCATGTGTCTGCGATCCTACGTCATAAGAACGCTGTACTTTTCCAGGGTGCGGGTTGTATTATGTAGTGGCTTAACTAAACTTACAGGTTACATGTACTTGCAAGTAATTACAGGGTACTTATGGCTATATTATATGGTGTATTATAGAGTGTTACCAAAAAAGAAAAGAAAACACTAACAATATTTAGAGATGACATAAACACATTTAAAGTTATTTTAATGCATAAACAGAAAACTCAGTTTATGCATTTCAGTCTTTTCATGACAACCCCCCCCCAAAAAAACCCCCCAACAAAAACCAAAAAACCAAACAAACACACATTTTATAACACTCAACTACACTATCATCATGTAATGTGCAGATCCAGTACTTAAATTTATTAGACCACCACCCAGTGTAAGGTTCAGATCATAACTGCTCTAAATTGATAATTTGGTAATTACCAGAATCATTTTTTATGTTTATTGTAAATGCTAATCCACCAGTATATGCAAACTCTTTAATTAAAATATTTTAATCTTAAAATAAAATTATTGTTGTTGTTCTTCAATAAAGCACATAATTATTTTTTGACTAAATTACAGTTTACAGTTATTTACTTGCATTCATGAACAGAAAACGTGTTTTAGTGGTTGAATGTTTTGCTCGATTACTGTCTGACTTCTCAGAGATGTCCACTGTGCCGGCTCAAATTTGCCTTTAAAAAGGTGAATTCAGTTTGTTAGTTGTCTAATAAATATAAAAAAATAATAATAAATAAATAAAATGTTTTTATGACAGGTGTTATGATACATTTGTTACACACTTCTGTATGTTGTGTTTTCATATACTCTATCACAGGATATAAGCTGTGTATATACTTGAATCACCTTTTTTAAATGTGAGATTTCTAATTGTTGCAGTCAGTATTGTACACCTTGCCTCGCTGTGGTTTTAGTGTTGCAGCTGAATTTTTAATAAAAGCAGTCGTTTTAATTTCCTTTGAAGATTATTTCATTTTTATACCAGCAGATGCCACCAGAGAGCAATAATTAACCAACAGCAATAATAATGGGTCTGTTCCTGTGTCTGTCTGGGTCTGGCTGCATTGTGGTTAGTTGTTCTCACATGATGACAGATGGCACTTAAAACAGCCATCTTTGTTGTGAAATTTTTTTTTCATAAAAGTGAAACTGGGCAGTAAGATATAGCCTTTAAAATGGACTGCACGAGAATGTACTGTGTACTGTAAATGCACAGGAACCTGGAATACATATTTCCTCTATTCTTTGAAGTCACTGTTATTTCCCTGCTGAATTTTATTACAAAATTATAAAGGATTCATTCAATACTGGATTATCCATATTAGGGAGGACCACGGTGAAAATCTTCTGTTGTTCCACCTTTTTGTATTTGCCTATCTAATTCAGAGCACACAGCAGCCTATAAATGGCAGCTTCATTATTTGCCTAGAGACTATAACCAGCACTCTTATACTAGAAAACCTCCTGGCTGTTTTTTTTTTAACTTGTTGGAATTTTATTGCACAGGACATTATTTGTGAATGTGTTTACCATCAGCATAATATGATTTAAAAATATTAAGGTCTTAAACCAGATTTTGAAATGGAGATGCTCAACACTAAGGGGCCCCATCACCATATCATGAATGTACCTAATTTGCTGCTCTGTATATAGTGCTGTGAAAAAGTATTTGCCCCTTCCTGATTTACTTACTTGTTTATTTTTGCATATTTGTCACACTTATGTTTCAAGATCATCAAATAAATTTTAATAACAAAGTGTAGTTTTTAAATGATGATTTCATTTATCAAGGGAAAAAAGCTGTCCAAACCAACTGGCACTATGTTATAAAAAAGTACCACCTTGTTAAAATCATGAAATCACTGTGATTAACCACACTCTTTGGAAAGCTGAGATCAATTTCACAAGCCACATGCAGGGCTGATTACTGCCAGACCTGTTGAATCAAGAAATCACTGAAATAGAACCTGTCTGAGAAAGTGAAGTAAGCTAAAATATCTCAAAAAGCAACACATCATGCCAGATTTAAAGAAACTCAAGAACAAATGAAAAATAAAGTCACTGACATCTGTCAGTCTGACAAGAGTCCCAAAGCCATTTCTAAGGCCTTGGGACTCCAGTGAACCACAGTTAGAGCCATTATCCACAAGTGGCTGGCCTACCAAAATTACTCCAAGAGCACAGTGACAGCTCATCCAGGAGGTCACAAAAAGCAACATCTAAACAACTGCAGATCTCACTTGCCTCAGTTAAGGTCAGTGTTCAAGAGAACAGTAAGAAATGGGATAAAAATGGCGTCCTTGGGAGAGTTTCAAGGCAAAAACCATTGCCAACCAAAAAGAACACAAAGGCTTGTCTCACATTCCCAAAAACATCTTGATATTCCCCAAGACTTTTGGGAAAATATTCTGTGAACTGATGAGACAAAACCGGAACTTTTTGGAAGGTTTTAGTCCCGTTACATCTGGCATATAAAAACTAACATAGCATTTCAAGAAGAGAACATCATACCAGCAGTGAAACACGGTGGCGGTAGTGTGATGGTCGGGGGCTGTTTTACTGCTTCATGACCTGGACAAATTCCAGTAATTGATGGAACCATGAATTCTGCTCTCTACCAGAAAATCCTGAAGGAGAATGTCTGGAGGCAGTTTGTGGGATGAAGCCCAAACACACTTGGTGTCAAATAGGCTTGGATAGTTTTTTCCTCTAATAAATTAAATCATTTAAGAACTGCATTTTTAGTAACTTGGGTTGTCTTTGTCTCATATTAAGATTTGTTTGATGAAACATGTAAGTGTGACAAATATCGTCAACTTGTTAAAATGATGGCCTTAGTCCTGTTTTAACGAAAAGTTTTATTTTTGCCTAAATCATCTAGTTTTTGATGTTTCATTCAGTTTTTTTGTCTTTCCTGAAAAACCGGAAAAAGAAATCACTTAGGCCATTATTTTAACAAGGTGACGATATGCAAAAAAAAGAAACACGGAAAGGAGCCAATCATTTTTCACAGCACTGTATGTGCCACACTATATGTATGTACTCATATTTGTGAGAATAAAAAATGCAATCACAAAACAATTTAATGTAATAAAAAATGTAATCATATAAGTAATCTCTGTAACGATGTAGAATGAGTGTACACAAAAAGTCATTACTGGTTCAGGTATGTCTACTTCACTGTGTATTTGCTTTTTGCTGTGCTCCTGCCTTATTTGACATATATATATATATATATATATATATATATATATATATATATATATATATATATATATATATATATATATATATATATATATATATATATATATATATATATATAGCCACTCTATGTGATTAGGTCTGTTTTGTATCATGAAATGCTTGCAAATAAATCTTGATTTTCATTTTTCTGTGCTATCACCATGTAGTTTCTGCTTTTGGTGTGTAACTTTACATGAACACTATACCCCAATTGCACTAATGACACCATAGGCCTGACCCTTAGCCTAGTTCTAACTATTTAGCCTATAGCGCAATTTATGTACAATTATATAAAATGTAGCACATGCTCAATCTCACAGTGTGAAAAAGGTGGCTTTAAAAAGAGCTATTTGCTTTGTCTTCTTTTTATTTCAACATGCTAACTTGCAAAATACAGTTGTGGGCACAACATTGTCACATTGTTAGCTTAAACAAGTTATACAGCAAAACAGCAGATATTTGGATTCCTGTTTGTGCCTGCCTGAGCCCTCAGTCAGAGCAGCCTAGAGACCAGTTAGCAACTATCTGGCAACCACTGGTCACTAGAGACGAAAGTGTATTGCCTGAGTGGTTGCTGCAGGTTGCTTGTTGATGCTGGGTGAAATTGGAATGTGATCGTTGGAATGGGCTCTAGCCCTCCTGTGATGCTGAATTGGGTAAGTGGAAGAAGATGGATGGATGGATGGATAGATGGGTATCCACCATGATGCCACCCACTGCTTAGTGAAGTTCTGTCTTAAAGCCAAGAGATGAGCATTTTGATTGTTTATCATCTTTGTATTTTGAAACCAGGCACGATGCAGGTAGCTGTGCCTGATAAACCAAGGGACATTGCATGGTCATATGGAACTGACTTAATTGTCAAATAGAAGATAAGACTACCTTAAAGGATACTCTGTTTTATAATTGTTTGTTTTTAAACTGTAAATTGTATCATCATTTAACACAGTGAATAGTTTGTTGTATTTAACCGGGTTTAAAACTAGCAGCATCAGATCACGTGAGCCAAAAGGCTTTTATTTAACTAGGCTTTTTGCTACCAGATGCATTGCCACAGCTGTACAGTAGAAAGTATGCAGGTTTAAGGCACTTTTGAATTGACTTCACTTTTTAGACTGGGAAGCTACTTGTGTTTATCTTCTACAGTCCTACTGAAAATATTTGACTTGTGATCAGCTACATGCCCCACTATAGTCATCAGCTTGTCACCAGCTTGTGGATTTTCAAAGCTTTTTTTTTTTCTTTCTGAAAACAGTTGTCTACAGCTGGAAAGCATGCTAATGAAAGAAGCAAAGTTCAACCAATAAACTTGAAAGAATGAGGTGATGGTTGCTAATTAACTCCAAAAAGTTGAAAGTGACCTTTTTTGCTGTTAAAAACATTGATTTTAGAGAAACAGTAAGCAGTAGAATCCTTGAAGTAACTGGGATTTGGGGAAGTTCTCAATGTTTTTTTGTCCTCTGCTTTCACTCCTCTGGCTGGCTGAAACACTGTAGTCTTATACAGTGTATGGTAAGAGCAGCATTTCTGCATGGTCTCTACCAATTATTTCATGTGCATCACCTCAGCCAGAACAGTCTGGGTATAGGCGCAAAGCTTTATCAATATTAAATGTAGGTACACAAAGTTCACTTCCTGAAGAGTTTGAAAAGAAATAGTTGAGGTTCAGCTGTCATATTCAGTTTTGCTTGAATGATTTTCAATTTCAATCTAAAACTGACTTCAAACCAGCATGGGAGTCACAGGGATTACCTGCAGAAGCCAACCAGTCACTTGAATGTATTAATCTTTTTAAAGGTTATTGGAACTGCCGTCACAAAAATAAATAATAAAAACTACTAATAATGCTACTAATACTAGTGATAATTATAGTTTTTTCTTTCATAATTTTGTTTTCATAGGTACCTTTTTAAGGAGTTTTACAATATTTTGACATATTTCTAAACTAATAATCTGATATTTCCCCCCTGTTCCTAATGATAGTGAGCAATGTTTGAAATACTCATCCATACTTTACACATACCTGTGCATCACTACATCTGTGCCAAAACCTTATTACAAGCTACTGCACACAGAAAAAGCAAAAGCCACATGTGTTTTGATGTGGTTTGTTTGTGATATATTGATGCAAAAACTTTTTTTTTCAAGAGTTCGAAGGGTTTTGCAAGAATTGTCTGGTTTTGCAAGAACTGGATAATATTTTGATGTTGGTGTGCAAAGGTTTGTGGTTAGAGTGTAGAGTTTAGCAAAAATTGCTTATATTTTCAAAGATATTGCTGAGAAATCAGAAAAACTATGAACCTGGGCTAAACTTTTCTGCCATTTCTACTAAAGCAAGCCGTTTCCAGCAATTACATGTACCTTCTATTTCTGCATGGTGTAGCCTACTAAAAAAAATATGAGAGAACATGCACATCCTAATTACCTCCACAAGTCTAAGTCTATTTTTTACCAGGAAAAAAAAAATTAGTGAGTGTCAGCTGCAAAACCAAAAAGGCAAAATGAAGGACCTTCAGTTTTATGAATACAGACACTTGGGAGAGTTCTGAAATACGATAAGTCTTCTTATCCTTATCACAAGGCCAGAGGGAGATTAGAAAACTCAGCCACAACTTACAATTTTAATTCCACCTAGTGATATTAGAGACTAAAATAACAACCTTATATCAATGAGTAAATAAACACTGATTTTAATGAACCTGTTCTGAACATTCTCAGCAGCAACTCTATTATATCTGATGCAAGAGAAATGAAGCACAGCAAATGCTACAGCTAAGCAGCCGTTTCAGAGCACGCACCATGCTTGGCAACCTTCAACCCAACTTTTTACAACAGATATTCCTGATCGCAGTTACAGGAAAGTGCTGATAGTTTCACTGGTCACTTTACCTCTTTTTCTAGAAGGCTGAAGAGGTCACTCTTTTTCATAAACTGAAGATCTGCTTAACATCTCTTTAGGCAGCCAGCAATGTTTGCAAACTGGATCCAAGCCAAATTTGAAGTTGGTATTAAATATGGCCCTGATCAGATTTTAATTTGTAGATGCATCTGGCAAATCAGATTCAAAACTGTCAAAATGTGGCCCACAATAACATGAAATCTAAAGTGATGGAAGTGCAGAATCTACTACTAGCTACTACTACTAGCAGAGTGCTCTGCAGGAGAGCATGGAGAAAATTTCCAGAGCCAGGTGTAAGACTTTCTTTGTTCCTCATATTCTTCTTTATTGTCTTTCCTTTACAAACCCAATGTGAATATAATAATATAACTTAAAGAGATGTTTTTTTGGAGATGCATTAGTGTTTATGCTAATAATGTCTTATGTGGCCTCAAGCTTCTAGCCTCATGAGGACTGCTTACAAAGTTCCACGGAGCTTACTTTTTTCCAACTCGGCCCAAAATGATGCCGACGATGTAGGATCACTTGGGGAAGTTTAACAGATTTTTAACGGCTCCCTTTCTAGCGACAAAAGGCTTTACTGGTATTCTCCTGTTCCTGTAAACAGATACAGCTATTGTTTCCCTCCCACCCATACAAACTTCAGTGATGCTACACAAAGAGCCTATCATAGCACATTATGTATTAATCAAACAAAATCCAAGAGCTCCCTATAGTAGCATGTCATGCAAAGCACCCGACCATTTAAGTCATTAGGAGCTCATTGAACTAAGTAATATAATTCCTCTTTGAATATTAAAGGTTAAGTAATGGCTTTAATATATAGCAGCTTGCCTCTGTGAGGAACCAAAGTCCTACACACAATGTAAACACAATGGTGATTTTGTTATTAGTGAAAAAAAGGATGGACCCTTACTGGAAATTACCTACACTCTCTTTAGCATCACTTCTGGAAGCCAGAAGCAATTATTTTTGGCATAATGCATAACTTTGGAAACCGCGTTGTAGATATTGTAGCTATAAATTCTGTTTGTAATTTTGCTTTTGTTTCAGTGATCCATGTAAATGAGTGAAGCTCTGTGAGGTTAATGTGAAGATATCAAAAGCACATAAGAATAAAGAAAATGCTTAAGTAAAATATTAAAGTGAATAACAAAAATTACAGGCTGGAAAACTAAAACAATCATGTGAAAACGCTAAAAGCTATTGCCTAAAACTGAGCGTTAATTTTCTGTGAGTTCATCATTATTTGCAACTCAGTTCACATCACCAGAACTTGACAGCTTGTTTTGATGAGCATTAATAAGGCTGAATGAAGATGCATGAATTTCTTACTGTATGCATTCGACTTTGTACCACTGAAACCATTTGATTTCAGTCAGAACTACTGCAGTCAGTAGGCGGTTATTTATATTTGGCAGTATTGCTCTGTTCTGTTCTGGGATGTTCCTACTGTTTAATGTGCATACATGGACAGCCTAAGGCAGGGAGAGCAGCAGAAAGGGCTCTTAACACTGAACAGAGGTGGGTTTCAAAGTGGCTTGCAGAGGCAACAGCATCTGTAGGCAGGTAAAAGAAATTTAAATAGCGCAATGTGGTTGATGTACCAGATTTTGGGGTCTGAACTTGACTTGAATAATCACTTTGCTGAAAAAGAGCTAGATTCTAACTTGGCAAGACTATAAAGAGTAAATTATATTTATTACAGCTTCCGTGAGATGATGAAACTGAAGCTGTTTATTGAGTTTTCTTCTCAATAAACTAAAGTTAACATTTGGAGAAATTGTGCATTGTTTATTTCCTAGCTATAGTCTGGCTTGCAGTTTGTTTTTTTATTGCATTTTTGAGTAGAGGACTGCTTTGTAAATTATTGCCACTGACTGTCACAGAAGAGCACTGGCTATTGTGTTGTTCACTTGTTCATGTGATGTGGGTACCATGTGAACAAAACAAGAGTCCTTCATAACGCTTGCTCTGTTTCAGTACTGGTGTTCCAAAACAGCATGGTACCTTTAAATGCAGAATATCAGTGAGTGCAGCATGTTTTCTCGGAAGCCGGTTTACAGTTTGTGCTTACCAAGCTAAAGTGTAACCTGTGGTTTTGGTGGATCTGATAACTGCTGCTCCTCTGTAATCGCTTACTCCAGTTAAGACTCACTATGTTTATATTTTATTGCAGCATACATCAAACTTGACAGTGATTTATGCTGACAAGCATATTTCATACCACATCTTTAATGTATCTGGGACATTAAAGGATACACATTTCTCTGGTCTTTCTACACAATCAGATAGCAGCAAATGAATTTGTTTTTCCTTACATGCCCCTCTATCCCAAACTCACCAACTCACAGATTTGTCTTGCTATCGTTATTACAGCTGAACACAATCACTCATGTGCACTAATTACCTAAACCTTTTCTCTTTTTTTTTTCTTTTTTTTTTGGAGGAATGCCAGAATCTGATCATTGATTTTCATGAGAGTACTGCATTCAGACCATCCTAGTGGTGTTTTGAGCTGGAGGCCACAAAGACAGAGAAATGTGTGATGCAAAGGAAAGTTAAGAGAGCCTGTTTTGCATTTGATCGACCTCTTACTCTTTCATCAGGAGCAATGAGAACTTCTCCTTAGTCACGATTAGAGGGGCATGTAGAGAGATGTAAATTTAGACAAGATCATAGCGAAAGCTGCGAGGCTTAGCCAGCCAGAAGTTAGATAAATCAGGTCAAACAGAACAGGGGACAGAAGCGGCATTTGTAAAGATTTCTTATTCAAAGCTAAAGGGCTATTCTTGTAAAAGAAATGCATGCACCTCTGGCTAGATTCAGATGCATTCATTTTAACCTTTATTTGCATATACAGGTTTCAAAAATGTGATGATTCCTATTGAACTGACAAGAAAAATGCATAAAAGCATAGTTATTAAAATTCAATAACTGCATGTTTAGCTTTGTTGTCTTTGTGTCCTTTGTTCTAATCTTTCCATGTTTATCACCTTTGTTTCCTTTGTTATCTCTACATCAGCACAGATGTGTAGTATGATTCACAATGACTGGCTCATTCCCAGCTGTGCAAGTATTAACATCCTATCATATTTATTCCAGTGTAGCGCAAGACTTCTAGATCCTTGTTGCTGCTCATATTGAGCTCTCTCAAACAGATTTATTCATTTCACACACATAGTTGGTGGAAACCTTCTCTACAGAATCCAGTGCAACTCAACATATAACAGATATATACAGGCAAAACACAACAAATACAGTATCCTGCAAACATCTTAAACCACCTTCATTTCCTTACATTTTCTAGGAAATATGAAATAGATGCAGTGATCTATTGAAACATGTGCATGCATACATGGATACAGTATATGAGCCAAAAACAGTGTTTGTATAATTCTGAGTTTGAAAGTGAATAGCTGATATGACCATCTTTATTCTTCAACACAGCCTGACCTCTTTTTTTTTTCATTTTGTGAGTCATTTTGAGGACACTATATATATATATTTTTTTACAAACACTGAAATTTATCTAAACAACAGTGACAAAAAAAAAATAAATTGTTTTGCTCCTCCAGTACATGTGGTGTAAATTTGGTGTGTTTGGCATTTCCTTTTTTTCCTTTGAGTCAGTTATGTTTATTAACAGTTGTAAATGGAGGAAAAATAATCTTTCATCATTTAGCAGTAATAAGAAAAAGGGAAAACAAAACAGGGGTGACAGTCACCAACCGCTGCACCAAATAGCACCTGAAAGAGAAGAACACAACAAACACACGCTGTTGTTTTGTGTGTGTGTGTGTGTGTGTGTGTGTGTGTGTGTGTGTTTGTGTGTGTGTGTGTGTGTGTGTGTCATGAAAGAAACGTACTTGATAAAGAGGGTGAGAAGCCGCAGCAGTGACCCCTGGAGCCAGAGACAGACAGAGAAAGACTCAGGAAACCCAGGTTGCTCGCAGCCCTCCAAGAGCACTGAAAACCCGAGACCACACATCGTTCTTTGGGGTTACAAAGAAGGAGGAGGGAAGTTCCCACGGCCAAAGGGCAAGAGCATCAGAGAACCATACACAACAGGCAGCCAAGCCCGCCAGAGGCCGGTCATCCCAACACGAGCTGAGGGCAGGGCCCCAGGTGCCCAAGAACTGCCCAATGCCCACCAAAGGTGAGGTCCAGACTCTGGGGGAGCCAAT
Source organism: Pterophyllum scalare (assembly GCA_024447675.2). Taxonomy (NCBI): domain Eukaryota; kingdom Metazoa; phylum Chordata; class Actinopteri; order Cichliformes; family Cichlidae; genus Pterophyllum; species Pterophyllum scalare. The sequence continues at coordinate 3,218 of JAMQGT020004850.1, read as the reverse complement.
CCATGACCGATAGTGTTCCATTGCATGTTATTCTACCCAGGTATGATGTTACTGCATTGACAATGTTGTTGGGATCATTGTCATATTGAAAAATTAAGCTGTTGCCAATCGCACTCTTTTCTATAAATGCTTTTTTCTGCCACTGAAAAAAATGCCATCCATAAATTGAAATTTTGAGTTATTTTCTTGAAATTTTGAGTTAGTAAGTTGAAAACTGCAGTTAGGTCTGCCACAGGAAGCTCTGTGAAGGATATAATTTCCTTGTCACCTGGAAGCGGATGGCGCATAGGCATGCACACTGACATCATCAGTGAGCTACCAGTGTACAGCAAATGTGAACAAATCCTTTCTAGGGTATGTTTGCTGATAAGAATGCCATGTAATTCAGCTAGTATTGCAAGGATTTCATCATTTGTAAAATGAATGAATACAATTTGCTTCATAATGGTTGCAGTAGGTAACGTTAACAGTAGCTTAGCTGTAGCATTGGTAGCTGATGCCTCCCTTTTTCTCCTCCTGAGTAACAAGGAAATAAAGTACCTTCACAGAGCTCCCTGATTGGCAAAGCTAAATTAATATATTCTTCATAATTCAATCAATTTGGATTCCCAAACCACTGATTGAAATGCAGTCCCAAACAATGACAGAGCCGCCACCGTGTTTTACAGATGGCTGTAGACACTCACTGTTGTAGCTGTCTCCTAACCTCCTTTGTACATACTGTACTGATGAGACCCTCTCTGATGAGGCTTCAGTGAATGGTACATGATTTAACTGAAGTGTCAGAGGCATCTCTCAGGTCTTGTGTCAGATCTTTGCTGGATTTTTCCCCATATTTCTTAAGGACATGACTTTCAGATACCACTTGTCTGGTTTCCTCAAATTTTTAAAAGACATGCTGTACAGCATGCAGAGATATACCAAATTTTTAGCTTCTATCTATCTATCTATCTATCTATCTATCTATCTATCTATCTATCTATCTATCTATCTATCTATCTATCTATCTATCTATCTATCATTTGCAATTTGCAAACATGCCCTTTTGTGTCTAGAAGAACAGATGGTGCTGGCTGTACTGTGATGAATGGCAGTTGGATTTGCACAAGTTCAATTTGGTGTCTGATAACTGCTTTTACAAACATTCACACCTGGGAGTAGAACCCCTGTCTCCTACCATCAACTGCTGAGCAGCTCCACTGGAGCATGTGAGAGCTAACTGACTCTCTGATTCTTTTTTCCAGAGCACACTTTTTCATAAGCTGACCTTGGGAGTTGAACCATAACTTTTAGTCTCAAGTTTGTACCTCGAATATAGCCCAACACTGAAAAAAATATTTATGGAATGATTTTAAATTTGTAAGATCACAATTTCCTCCACAACGGATGGAGGCATATGATAATGACACTAATGCCTCACTAGAATATTAACAGGAAAGTGCTCTCCTACTCTCCCTGAGAAAGTGGAAATTGACAGATTTGGGTTTCAACTCTAGAGCTAGTGGTGAATATAGTGCAGCAAAAATCTGACTAACAAACAGGATTAGCTGCAGCCAAAGTTAATCCCATTTTATTGCGGATACCTCCGTGTGAGAGATCTCCGTGGGTGTATGTGTAAAACGTATGTATGTGGATATGTTTGCTGGTTGGGTGTGTTCATGTGTTGTTAAGATTTTGAATGTAGTGCTGATGAAGGGATTCAGAAGCTGTCTCCATTTTTAGGCTGAATAAACGATTGCGTTGGCAAGCATCTCTGTCTATATGTAACAGAATCACCGAATCTTCATATATGTCTGTGCAAATGTATTCCCTTAAGCACTGCCACCTAACAGATCTCTTCACATGAGGGTTAACCCTCATTTTTAGTTGGTGCATGTACAGATAAGACACGGTACACGCATGTTAAGATCACACTTTATGTAGGTGGATAGACTATAACAGAGAAAAGGGGAGAATAAAAGAACAACCGCAAACAAAGGGAGTTGAATAATTTGTTAGATGAGGAAAATGTGTAAGTGAGTGACTATATCTTTGCCTGTTGTTACATGCACTAATTGACTTGATGTTTCTGAGCCATTAGACTTTGTGTTTCTATTGGCCAAGGGGCAATTTGCTTATCAGTCGAGTGCATGCACACTTGAAACAACACAGATACGCGTACACACATACATAGATACTTGACAGTTTGATCAATGGATGTCTTACTGACCATAATGACTCAGTATAGCCCCCTTTCAATTCAGCACAGCTTGAGTCCAAATACAATAACCCCTTATCTCAATCTAACACACGTGCATGCAGACATACTTACAAACACAAAATAAAGGCCACATCAATCATATAAGCAAAGCCACCTTTAAAGACAATAAAGCTTAGAAGAAATGAGAACTAGCAAATCCCTAATTAGTGTCTCACTATTGTTTACAAACAATTGTCAAACATAAATGCACACATATGCTGTATGAGTGCATGACACAGACATGCATGCAAACATGCCCACGTAGTGGCACTGCGGGACGAAGATGAAGTCTATGCTTGTAGAAGCAGAAGAGCTCTTAGTGTCACAGATCTCTTCCTTTCTCTTCAAACCGTGTTTGCTTTCTTTTACAAACACATCTCCGCGCTACTTTGTAAGAGCTGTTGATGAATTAAAAGTAAATACCATGAATTTTTAAGCCACAAAAATTGAAAATTGAATGTGCTTTTTTGCAAATGTATTCAATCTTTTCTACCCTAAATCCAGCTCCCCTGATTTTCTAGTTTGATGGGGAGGGGAAGGGAGGGGGAAGGGGAGGACCGATCTGAAGTCCATGGAGTTGTAGAAATATGAAGTATTCTATTGTTGTCAAATAATTGATTTTAGGTGACAATTTAGAAAACAAGGATGCTGCATGCGGTCCACGTGCATAGATCTTCACATATAATACATGTTGAAAAAAACTTGTGGGAACTCAACCAACAGAGAAACTACAGGAGATACACCTGTATGCAAAAAAAAAAGCCAAGAGCAGGTAATCCAATGCTGATGTGGAGTTCACCACAAAGAGGAAGAAGGAGACAATGGCTCAATTTCACATCACTACAAAGAGGTTGTGAGTGTATCTCTGATTGGGGTTTTGGGTTTTGTTAAGCCGTCTAGCATAATTAAAGTCTGACCATGTTCAACTTGCTTTGTAATTCCACCTTCTTGTCCACCGTCAGCTGTGTGCATGTGGGGT
>JAMQGT020004849.1:0-17661 GCA_024447675.2 Pterophyllum scalare | reverse complement strand
ATTGTACACGTTAACTCCTCGTCTCTTTTCTGTCTCTTTACTCTGCGTCGTGTGGATGGCGGAAGGTTTGTATGACTCCAGGAGGCCCTTCAGAATAATTTTTAATTTGAAGAGTATTTGGGTTTGTTCTGTATATTTGGTCTGAGTGAGTAGCTTTGAAATTTTCTTTTTTTTTTTATCTTTTGGTGTGTGTTACCCCACTGGAAGGAGGCCCTTTTGCCGAGCTGCAGATCACCAGTGTATTCTACAGCAGGGTCAACCAGTCAGAGCGTACTTGATGGGTATCGTGTTTTGGATATATTAATAATTTTGTGCTGGTTTGTCAAGTGAAACAAATTTATGCTGAACACACTGAAGCAAGTAGTCCATACAGATCTTTAAAGCATAAGTGGCTTTACCTCTTTGAAGTGGATTAGATGGCAGACCATAGATCGGGATGCTGTCATCTCTTCTCTCAAAGTACTTAGAATCCAGACCTGCAGAGGCTCCACTGAGGACAGGGAAAAAACACAAGCCTGAAGAACCCAAAATCATGCACTTTCCAGTTCTGTCCTCTGATCAAAAATACAGCTTTAAAATGAATATTTAAAGCAAAAAAGAAAAAGAAAAAAAAAAGGTTTTGTTCTTCTGCCACACAATCCAATTTACATTGAGCTGTAGACAAGAAAGAAGTATAGACAGGAACCTGGATAGCTAAAGTGGGGAAAAAAAAAAAGCAGGAGAACTAAAAAAAATAAAATATTTTTTTTGACATCAAAGGCCATGTGGAAAATAACACATCTGATCTTTCAGCCCAAAACACTGGAAGGAAAAAAGAAAAAATAAAAACAAAAAAAAACTTCCATATGGCAAATATTGAAATGAAAAGGAAGTTTCTGTAAGAGTTTCATTTTAATAAATGTGTTTTTATATGCCAAGCTATAAAAACCCTACGCGGGTAGGATGTGCTATTTAAATTATGCTCAGTTGGTATACCTCATACCACTTTGCCACCACCACCATCCTGAACCTTTGATACACGGCAGCATAGATTTATGCTTTCATGTTGTTTACACCAAATCCAAACCCTATTATCTGAATGTTCTCAACAGAAATTGAAGAAAAAAAAAAGTTAAACCTTTTCTTGATGCGTTCATTGACATCATCTGATGTCCTTATTTGCTAATAATAATAATTAACTCTGAGGTCTAGTCATCACTGTGATGGCCCCAAACCCTAACCCTAGGTTTTGGAGACAGGCAAAAGTGACATTTTTGGGGAAGAGTAAAGAGAAAAGTAAACAGATTTTAATGTTTGTTAGTTGGAATAATTACTTCCATACTGCAAATTTTTAAAACAATCAAATTGCATCTTCTGACAGCACAGGGTAGTGTTTGAGGTCATCATTTATGATGACTTAGACCTCAGAGGGTTAACAATAGACTAGAAAACAGTTGTTCGTAAGAAGAAGCTGCATAACCAACCTTATCTTTTCATTACGAATGCAGGCATTCTTTAACTATCAAAGGTAAACTGCTTATTTGACACTTTAACCTTTTCATGATTTTAGGTTCATTTAGCACTTCTTACACATAAATGTCTTCACAAAAAAACTGTAACCATTAGAGAAAAAAATATTCATAATCATCTAACAGACATATTATTACATACAGCTACTTTCAATACTGCAGAAATCTGGACTTTCTCTCCAATTGATCTTTCTGAGTTAGTGTCAATAGTTACTTCCAGGCTTGTGGCAGTAATTAAACCATTACTTAAGGTAAAATGGGCCCTCCGTACTCAAAACCCTGCATGTGAGGAGAAGGATTTTAATTCTGGAGCCAGTCAAGAGAAACCAATATACAGGAAATATGCTCTCTCTTTCTAGTCCCTGTCAGTACTCTTGCTGCAGCATTTTGGATCAGCTTAAGGCTTTTCAGCATGACTCTGAGATGGGATATTTCCAATTTTATTATTATTATTGTGCAAATGCAAAAAAGCAGTCCTACAAAATTGCCATGGCAATGCCATCCAGAGTAAGTATCTGATTAGAGACCATGTTTCTAAAATTTGCAGGCCAAAGTAACTTCAGTTTTATCTGAATTTAGAAGCAGGAAATTTAAGGTCATCCAGGTCGAGAGCAAGGGTACACCCTGTACAGGTTGCCAGCCTGCCGCAGGGCCAACACAGACAAGCAGGCAACTATTCATGCTCACAGTCACACCTGTGGGCAATTTCGAACCACCAATTAACCTGACCCCATGTCTTTGGACTGTGGGAGGAAACTAGAGTACCCAGAGAAAACACGCTAACACAGGGAGAACATGCAGACTCCACACAGAAAGGCCCAGGCCAAGGTGGAACTAGAAGCTAGAAGGTGGAACCCAGACCTTCTAGCTGTGAGGCAACAGTGCTAACCACCAAGCCACCATGCTTCCAATCTGAATTTAATCATTAGTTATTATTAATCTCTGGCTCTCTCAACAGTCGCAGCAGATGACTGCCCCTCCTTGAGCCTGATTCTGCCGGAGATTTCTTCCTGTTAAAAGGGAGTTTTTCTTTCCCATCGGTTGCTTTGATTGTTGGGTTTCTCTGCAATTATTGCATGGTCTCTACCTTACAATACAAAGCACCTTGATGTGACTGTTTGTTGTGATTTGGTGCTATATAAGTAAAATTTAATTGAATTGAATTAACCAGATACTTACTCTGGATGGCATTATCTTGGCGTCCGGTAACGCTGTGAAGAATTTGGAGTCATTTTTGACCGAGATATGTCCTTCAATGCTCATATTAAACAAATATGTAGGACTGCTTTCTTGCATTTGTGCAATATTTCTAAAATTAGAAACATCCTGTCTCAGAGTGGTACTGAAAACCTAGTTCATGCATTTATTACTTCTAGGCTGGGCTACTGTAACTCATTATCATCAGGTTGTCCTAAAAACTCCCTGAAAAGCCTTCAGCTGATCCAGAATGCTTTTCTGTAAAATGCAATGAGACTCAAACATCTGAATGTACTAGGCATGTGCTTCTCCACGGAGAAGAAGCAGGTCTGGAACATGCCAGAATTCAATAAGAGGGCTACTGATCACTTTCTTGCTTTGAAAGAAAGACTAAAATCATGTGTGAGAGGCACACTTTTCAATTACCTATCTTTACACAAAAATCTGATATGAGATTAATTATAGCAAATAACTACCAATACATAAATAAATAAAATATATAAATAAATGTCTGAATTTAAGCCATTTTATAAGGTAGCCTGAATAGTTAAAATATTCTGTTGTCTTTAAAGATAAACTAATAATTGGCAACCCATCTGCTGATCATCACTATGTTGTTGGTGAATTATTACGATACCACAGAAACGTTTGGTTAAAGGTAGTATTATGTGAGGTTTTCCCAAAAATTGTAAAGTGGAATATTTGTTAGCTGTTAATTTGGACAGGTGCAGTAAATTAAAATGGAACAAATATCTTAGAACGACTCTCCCCCAAAAGATCTGCCAGAAGCCGCCACTACATCTAAATATTTACATGACTGAAAGATAATCAGTCCAGTTTTCAAACTGCACATTTTCACTTTGACATATGGATCTTTGACTACAGTTTATACTCAGTACTTTATAATGATGATCTGAATACTTTCTGGATTAACTGTATACTTGGAGAAAAATATCAGCAACCAAACTCACATCTGTCCGCTGGATGATTTCCCAGCACGCTGATCAACAGGAATGGTGTCAGCAGTCACCACAGGAGATCCAACAGGTTTACCTGTCTGAGGATAAAACTGTGCCTGGAAAAAAAACAAAACAAAACCCCACAGTGTTATCTTCAGGTGGTGTCAGATCAGATAATATGGTTTACTCTTCTAATGTGGCATCGCGCCTCAAAATAAATAAATGAATAAAATCATCTTTTGGCTGCTCTCTTTAAGGTCACTACAGCAAATCATCAGTCAGCCCTCCGCATGTCCTCCTTCACTACATCCACGAACCTTCTCTGTGGTCTTCCTCATTTCCTCTTGCCTGGCAGGTCTATATTCAACATTCTCTGCTCAGTACCCTCTGTACATGTTCAAACTATCTCAGCCTTTCCAAAACAACTTACTAACTTTGTCTTCAAACTGCTCAACCTGAGCTGCCCCTCTAATGTAATCATTTCTGATCTCGTCCCCTTTGCTCCCATCCTGGTCACTCCCAACGAAAACCTTCAGCTCTGTCACCTACAGGTCTGCCTCCTGTCAGTGCCACTGTCTACAAACCATGCATCGCAGCAGGTCTCACCACCACCTTGTAAACCTTCCCTTTCACTCTTACTGCTATCCTTTTGTTGTTTCCACCCACTCCACCCTGTCTTCTTCACCTGTGCACTTTCTGTGGCTTTGAATGGCTCAGATATTTAATATTAATATAAATAGATATTTAAACACACCCACCCTCAGTACATCTACTCCTTGCATCATCACCATTCCACCTGTCTGCCTCTCATTCACACACTCGTATTCTGTCATGCCTCAAGTGACTTTCATCTCTTGGGATTTTATTTCAAGACCAGTCAAGACCACAACAGTGGAAATATCACTAAATTGCCAGAATATTGTCCACATTATCTGTTAACATCTTTGCTTTTATTGGATGCAAAACATACTGATTCAAATCCAACAAAGATTGCGCTCCTCTGCCCTCTCCAGGAGCGCACCTCGCAGACTCCGCCCCGGCTAGGTCGCTGCTATTACCGCCACTTGCGCCTGTATCATTTCACCGCAGTTTCCAATCCACCACAGAGCACGGGCAGTTTCATTCACAATGTGCACGTTTGATCTCACTACGGTGGTGTGTGCACTTGATTGCGCAGGCTACAGAAATTAAATGACAACCGGCATGAATGCGAGGAGAAGTAAGAGGGAAAATGAAGATGAAAGGAAAATTTCAGGCTTCCTATTCAACAAAAAAATGCCAACATGAAAGGTAAATACCAACCGTCATGTAGTTTGATACACAAACTGAAAATTTAATGCAAATTTTAGGGCTGCAACGATTCTTGCAGTAACTCAATTCCATTATTAAAAATCCTCAACATAAATTTGTTGCTTCGATGTTTTCTTTTAACTCTGCAGCTCAGGTGTACCCAGCTGTAGCCACCAGAACGGATCTAGAACCACAGTTTACTGGGGGGGGGCTGCCATTAGCACTAGCAATCGTTGGTGCCCCCCTCCACCCCCTTTCATTATTGTGGGGCTCCGTTTTTTTATGTTTTAATCCCTGATTAGTGACTAAAAATAGACCTGCAGTAGCAACGTAATTTGGAGGATGCTTGTGAATAAAAAGCATTACAGCATTAAGCTCATGCAGCCCCCAGTTTTTCAACAAAAACACAGCAGCAGGTGATTTACATGCAGTCTGTCCGCACACACGCAGCAAGCGCAAAGAGGCAGAGCCTTTACTGAGAAGGTGAGCTCAGGTGGAGCAAAAGGAGCTCTTGTTCCTGTAACCACCTTAAAACCTTTACTGGGAAACAGCTGGAGGTCCTTCATCAACCCCCTGATCAGCAGCATGAAGAACAGAGAACTTTGTAGCTGCTCCATCCACCCTGTTTGTTTCACACAGAGAAACATCTGCAGTAGGGACGTTAAAATATGCTGATGGATTGTTAAAATGAAAAATTATTTCTTATCCGATTACTTGATTAATTGACGGAGTAATCAATTGAATACTTGATTACTAAAATAATCGATAGTTGCAGCCTTATTTGTATTCAGAAAGCCATAGTCAAACACTAGTTTTCAGCACCAGTGGAGCTATGAAAGGCCTTCAAGTATAAAAAAAAACTACAGTTCCCAGCAACATGTCACTTCCTGTTGTTGCATTTAAAAACATGATAGTTTATGCTCACAACATGGTGACTGATATTTGATCGAAGGAAATGCTTTTAGCAGCTGATCATTAAAAAAAATCTGGATTATGTTTTGTTGTGTATGTTTTTTTATGTGATTTCTGCAAACCCATTAGTTGTCCCAGCACTCTGGGACACATTAAATGCATGATATATAAATGTAACTTTACTGGATTATGATGCAAAAATTATCGCTCTATTGATCTAATAAGTCCTGATTTAGAGTTCTGCATTGGTCCTACATATATAACTGAAAATCCTCTCTGAACCTAACCTGACATGCACCTCAAGAAATGTAACATGTCCACAAAAACTGATTACTGCATAGGCTTCAGAGGTGGTTTCCAGTTACATCGTAGGCCCTCAATTAAGAAGCAGCAGTGGCATTTAGCGGTTAGCATTAGCTTACTAATTAGCATTAGCGTTAGGGCTGGACTGAAAAATATTTCTTGCTAGAATCCTGTAGTTACCATGGCCACCAGTGACAGCAGATGAGTAAGTAAATTATTTCTCCGTATCAGTACACTGAGCTAGTCTTGGGTAGATTGATCCTAATATCGATACCAACGCTGGTACTGATATTGATCAATACCAGTGTAATGAGATCAATACTTTAGCTTCAGTTTCTCTACTGTATGCAGTGCTGCAGTTTCATCAAAGATGTCTAAGTGCCGATCCTGTCACAGCACAGAGCAGGCACAATTTGCTCCTCCCCTTCCCACAGTGTTTTGTTATACCGTCACGTGACACATATTTTACTTGGGAAAAAAAAGGAATTTGCTATGAAACATTTAAAGCAAATTTAAATTTGTACAGCTTGTTTATTTAAGAAAAAAAATTGAGGATATTAGTGAATGAAGGGACATTTTTTATTAAATTTTTGTATTATACTTTGTGAACAATTGACCTGGAAAAAAAGTTTGCATTTGTTCTTGAGCGATGATTTTTTACACTTCATTTACGAAAAGAAGAAAAAAAAATCCAGACATCAATGAATGGGGAAAATTGTTTTGTTAATGTTCTAATGTTTCAGAACAATAACTTATTTTGATAAAGTATTTTCTATCTTACGTATAAATTTTGCCCAGTTCCATCCTGGGTTTTAACTAATTAATGACCCAAAGGAAAAAATCTCAAACCATTTAAACTTCATGAAAATTCTTCATAATTATTAAACAGTATCGTATTAGTATCGGCGATACTGGCCCTGTATTTACTTGGCATCGGATCAATACCAAATCTTGCAGTATCGCAACCACTACATTGAGCATTGCATACACAAGGAGTGATTGACGTGCTATGACCCTCCTCCTTGAGAAGTGATATTGATCATGTTTCACATTTTACTGTGTCATGTAGCGTGGGGCACTGGTCTTGGTCTCGGGTTAGGTGGTCTTGACTACAACACTGCTTTTTGCTGTATTCCTAGATTTCCAATAATTAATCTCCCACTCCCATCCACTTTTTTTGATATTAAACTGACTTCTATCTTTGATGAATGGCACAATAGGTAATTCATATTCAGTTTAAGCTCATAGTAATATCTATGGGGAAGGACACAGAGATCAGCATGTTGCCACCTACCCTGAGTCCTGCTGTTGTGGTTAAAACTTCAAGATTCTCCACTGATTCCAGACACTGTGCTTTTCTGGACAGCTGCTTTTCATTTAGCTGCTTGTTAAGCCAACTTATGACTGTGGTAAAATGAAAATAAATACATTAGTAAATGCACTACACTTAAATATGAACATGCAGGATTTCTATTCACATTAGAAATTGCTTCTCATTCACACATTCTTCAAGGAGGCCTTAGCAAGAAACTGATACTTACTGCCCAACCCACAGCCACCCCATAAATGCAACCCCAATTCAAAAAAAGTTGTGACACTGTGTAAAACAAACAAAAAGAAAATGCAATGATTTCCATGATTTTCACCCCAACAGAGCACTTTGCTATCAGGCTGCTGACCCTGAAAAATCCCTTAGTTATGCTGCAAAAGGGCTAGGCTGCTGGGGGGTTCCCATGATGCACCGTTTCTTTTCAGTCACCTCTTTTTGCTCTGTTTATACCCCACTCTCCATTTAATCATTAGTCCCTCCCCTCAGCCCCAAGTGGTCGCAGCAGATGACTGCCCCTCCCTGAGCCTGGTTCTTTTTTAAAAAAAATTAAAAAAAATACTAATAATACTGCCTAAGGGAAGCCTGCATAGTGTAAATAAAACTGGACCCAGCACAAAGCCCTGTGGAACTAAATGGGATCTAATAGACACGTTGATGGTTTGGAGGAAGTACCTAGTCTTAACAAATTAATGATATCATTGATTAAAACAAATAAATCAGACCACTTCTTGTTCCAGACAGATCTTTACAAGTCTGCTTTGGCTCTATAAACACTGATTGGCTGAGAAGATTGGCTGGATTTGTAAACCTTAACCATTTTTAAGTCATTAAATGTAATTTTCAGAGAGTCCAGTAAACAAGACTAGCCTCCTTACCATTCTCATTTGTTTTCAGCACTTCTTTGGTTTCATTTAACTTCTGTACTGTGGTTTCCAACTGCTCCTTCAGTTTTGAAACCTGAAAAATACAATCATTATTGAATTAGAATAGCATTCACCAATGACTCAATATCAGCAGTTCTTTTAAATATATAAATCCACAGATGGCTGGAAAATTAAAGGAAAAACCTGAACACTTGCTCTCTTCAGTGAAGTGGTAGCGTAGTTATGCTGTGGAGGCATTTTGCTGCCATGGTTTGGCAGCAATGCGTTTGGATGCTTTACAATATAAAGCACCTTAAGACAACTGTTGTTGAACTGGCACTACATAAAAACTGAATCAAACAAATGCAGAAACCTGAAAAACTATTTCAAAATGTTATTTGTTGTGAGCTCCCTTGCATTTAAAAGCACACCAGTCATCTCTGCACACATGCAGTTTTTATGGTGCTTTGCATCTTCTTTCTCATAAAGTAATCCCAGACTGACTTTTAGATCAGAACACATTTTAAAGGACTCCTTGTCCTTCTTGTAAATAAAAGCAGTTATTTGTGACTGATTAGATATATGGGCTTGCTGTGCAGCAGATTGTATACCTTCCTGAGGGTACCACATAATGGAGCCATGAAAAATCTAAATTCTAGAATGGCCCAAACAGTATTGTACACTTAATTAAAAAAAATAAGAAAAAAGATTTTGACACCATACTAATTCAGGTTTCAGTGATCAAGTTTTGTTTTGACTGATGAGATCTTGACTACTTTTATTTTTATTAATAGAAAAAGTTTCAGCCTGTTTGTCACTGTTTGAACACTTACCTGCTCATCCTTAGTGACCAGCTGTTGCTGAGCACTTTGTAGATCCTTTTCAACACACTGAAGTTTCTCTGAAGTTTCCTGGAGAACTTTTTCTTGTGACACTGTCACAGTGTTCTTGACTTTTATTTTTCCAACTAAGCCTCGAACTTCTCCCTGCAGCTTCTTAATGATGCCGTTAGCCTGGATTTAAAATTTTAAAAAAAAAATGTAAAAAAGAGGAAGCGGTCAGAAACTGGATTTGACCATTTTCAACCAAACCAAAATAATCTTTTTTTCTCTCTGTAACAGACAGATACTGCTCTCAGTTAAACAAAACAACCAACATTACTACAAACTATAAAACAGTTATGCGGTTCATTTATACAACCCTGTTTACAAAATGTTGGCACACTGTATAAGGCATTCCTGCATATTGTTTGTTCTATGCTACCGTGGTTGTACCATTTGCGTTTCAACTCATGCAAACATGGTCCAGTGCAGTCCTCCAAAAACCCAACAGTGCATAGCTCAAGTCAAATGCTGTTGGCTGACAAGTGGCTGGAAAAAGAAAGGGAGTGACACACGATCCGATCCCGATCTGCAGCCGTGAATGTTTGTCATTGTCTTCAACACTCAGTTTCATTTCAGCACTTCTCTGCGGCTGGTTGAAAGACCTTCAACAGCACTCGCAAAAGTAGCCCATACTTTGGACGCTGCTTCCAGCTGGCAACAACTCTGCAGGTAGACATGCTGTAGCTGTAGCTCCCTGCAGTCTGCCAACACTGCTAATGGAGAACCATGTTGAGCCCATAACAGACACTGCTTAGCTGTGAACTTCTCATTGAAAACCCCCATTTCTAGACAGCTCCCCCTTCCTCTATTACAGCTGTAAATTAGTTGAGGAATCAATTGGATGATGCTAACACAGATGACAAGCAGCTGGGGAAGCACCAGGATAAGTTCAATAAATATTTTATTTATTCATTCAGATTTATTTTAAATCCCTGATTCCATAATGAGGTTAAGCTCATTAAAAAAAAATCTCTTTATCAAAGCAGCTGAAGAAAAGGAAAATAGAGATATTGTTAACAAATATAATTTTAATATATTTACAGACAATTATGTTATAGAGCACATCTATCAAACTCGAGGCCCACGATCTAATTAAATTTGGCATGCGATATAATTTCATATGGGTATTATTAATGGCCATACAATGCACTGCAACAGCTGCCGCGCAGGTCAAGAGCTGAGCACTAACCTGTTATCCCGAGTTGCCAGTGACACATTAATCAGTGGTCAGCAGATAAAAACATTAGTCTGCACTTTTTACAGCGACATTTAAGCTAGGCTGGCCCCTAAAAACAGCCAAACGAAAAGTGGACTTTGAAAACAGGTGGGAGGTAGAGGACCTGCAAAAATGATGATCATTTAAAGAAAAAAGCAAGCCAAACCTACCTACCCTATGTGAAAAAGCAATGCCCCCCCCCCCCAAAAAAAGAAACAACAGCAAAAAACCAAAAAACAAACAAACAAACATGGTCTGACTGTGATTAACCACATTTTTGGGAAATCCAACTTTAATTTCACTAGCTAAACCAAGGCCAGATCACTGCCAGACCCGATGAATCAAGAAATCAGTTTAACAGATCCCGTCTGACAAAGTGAAGTAGCCAAACCTTCCTAGGAACGACCCAGCCTACCAAATTTACTCCAAGAGCGCTTCGACGACTCATCCAAGAGGTCACAGAAGAACCCAGGACAGCATCTAAAGAACTGCAGGCCTCGCATGCCTGAAGGTCACAGTTGATGATTCAACAATAAGAAAAAGACTAAGCAAAAAAACATCCATGGGAGAGATTCAAGGCAAAAACCGCTGCTCACCAGATAGATATGCTGAAGGCTGATATTAATTCATTTTAACTTTACTTGTGGATGCAATGACAAAGTGTGTCCAGTGGCAATGGTTTTCAGAACATCCTGTTCCTATGTATTGATTCCCATTACAAGATTATGTCTGGTTTTTATTTACAGCTACCCGAGGGCCAAAGATTACAGCCACCGGCTTTCATTCTTGTCCCAGAGGTTTACAAACCTTTATCAGCTCCTCAGACAGCGATTTCACTGTAGCTTCAAGTTTTCGAATCTGAAGTTCCTTACTTTCTGCATTTTCTTCCACAGATTCCTAGAAAACAAAAAAACAAGCTGGTTAAAAATATCAGAGGGGAGAGCAAAAGTTTATTTACTCCACACATTAAAAAAAATACTGTCAGCTGCCAGTGCTACCCCTCAGCCTCCAGGCTGCAGAATCTTTAGGTGGCACAAACCCTCTGGAAGCACAGTCTCTACAACAAACAATTACCAGGGCTCAGTAGATCTTAATGGGGTGCACGTGAGCCTCAGTGACTTTATTCACCATAGCAATTCAAAAGCAAATGGCTAAGAAACAGAAATAAGAAAGGCTAAAGTTATAATAAACATAAACCACTAAGAATGACTGAAATGATTGTGGTAAGAACTAACATGTCTGAGATTTTTAGTAGATGCATCGATGGTACAAATGTGACCATCCTAGGTCACATGGTTCTTGAGTTCTTCTTGTTCATAAGGTTGAAACTAGGCTGTCCACCCGCCCAGCAGGGTGACAACAAAACCTTACCTGATTTAAATCTGCCTCTAGTTCTGCTGCAGTTTTTAGATTTCTCCCTGGAATTTCCTTGTGCCATGACGTGTGCTAGATCTACGTCAGTCCTAAACAACTTGTATTTCACTTTGGCAAACAAATAACAGGCTCTTTGCATCAAAAGTTTTTCCTCACATGCCTCAGGACATGACAACAAAATACCCTCCTGACAATCTAATATTTGGGGACATGCTGCAGAACTTCATCCATAAAAGTTAAATATCAGACTTAACTTTTTCTTTCTTTTTTTTTGCATGCTTTATTTTTTGCAATTCATAAACATGGAAGAAAATAAAATAATTCACCTGATCTTTTTTTGAATGTTTTTTTAATTATGCAAATGCTAGATAGAAAACCACTTCATGTAGAGGTGCTTGTATGAATGTGTGTGTGAATGGGGGAATGAAGGCATGTTGTATAAAGCACTTTGAGTCCCAAAGTAGAGTAGAAAAGCGTATAGTATAAGAACCAGTCCGTTTACAATTTACATATGTATATATGTACTTTATCAGCTCTCCTAAAGCTAGATATTAAGTCCCTTACTTAGACAGTCGTAGGTGGATGAGATCTTGGGGAGTTCAACCTTTTTAATAAGTGAAACTACAGTGTGTTCACTGAAAAAAGTTAACAAATTAAGGACTACATATAACTAATAGATTTCTGGACTACAATTAAACTCTACCCTACTACTACAAAGAAAAAGAAAATATGGTATATTGGGCTTTGGACACACACACACACACACACTACACTGTAATTTTATTTGGCTCAAGTCAACCTGTAACGAAGTGATTTAGGCTGACTAACCTTGTCCTGTAGCAAAAAAAAAAAAAAATCTCCCTAAAAATCCAGCTGCGTGCAATATGCAAAAAGTGTGATAATGGATTTTACAAAACATGGAGCATGCAGAAGAGGATTCCCCTACCTTCTGCTGCTGTGTGGCTTCCAATACTTCTTTTGTGCGGAGCATCAGCTGATCTTTATCTTTGATCTCCTGTTCCAGAACAGCCACTCTCATCTGCAGCTGGCTCACCGAGCGGTCCTTCTCATGAACCTCTGTATCCAGGGTGCTGTTCTCCCTCCTGAGGGACAGGACCTGCTGCTTCAAATGCTGGCATTCCTATGCATATTAAAGCAGGTAAATAATCCAACAGCAGATGCCACAAACACATTTTTTAATAATAATCATAATCTGTAAAATCTGTATAAAAGAAGTAGCTGTTACTGCAATATACATTTTTCTTTAGACATGTTTAAAAAAAACAACAAAAAAAAGATTTTAAATTTAATTTTCTATTGATCTTGGAGCCAGTGATGAGAAGCTAATATGGGAGAAATAAGAAGTCTTTCTAGTCCCTGGTGATACTCTTGCTGCAGCTTTTAGAATCAAGTGAAGTATTTGCAGGGAGCTTTCAGAGTAGTATAATAAGGGAGAACAGCCTCACTCAGACTGCTGGCTTACTTGTGTTTCGTAGGGTATTTAAAAGTAGAATGGGAGGCAGAGCCTTCAGCTTCTGTGGAACAGGCTCCCAGTTTGGATTCAGGGGACAGACGCCCTCTCTATTTTTAAGACACAGCTTAAAACCTTCCTTTGTGATAAAGTCAGAGCTGGATCAGGTGACCCTGAACCCTGTTGTTGTGATTTGGTGCTTTATAAATGAAACTGAATTGAACTAAATATTTATTTACCTCTTCTGCACCGGCTAGTTTAATCTTCAGGTCCCGAATGACAGACTCATTCTTGTATTTCTTCTCGGTTAGTTCTCGGCATGAGGCCTCCAACTCTGTCAGCCTGCTGT
Source organism: Pterophyllum scalare (assembly GCA_024447675.2). NCBI lineage: Eukaryota > Metazoa > Chordata > Actinopteri > Cichliformes > Cichlidae > Pterophyllum > Pterophyllum scalare. The sequence goes on along the minus strand of JAMQGT020004849.1, from coordinate 4,005 downwards.
TGAGCTGCTGGCTGCTCTTTTTATGAGCATTCTCCAACTCCTGACGAAGCTGCTCTATCTGCTGCTGAAACGTGCTTCGTAACTGGAAGACATCATCACAATAACCGAAATTTGAGGGGAAAAACAACAACAACAAAAAACATAACAAATTCTGTCCTACAGACTGAGCCCTGCTGAATTTGTAAGTTTTCTCACTTACACAGAGATGAACAGTTTCTGATTTAATGGAGAGAGACAGAATTTCAACCAAAAATCCAGAAAAAATGATTACAGAAATGTTATACATTGATATATAATGTTATTGACTGAAATAACTATTTGATCCCCAAGCAAAACATGGCTTGATACTTGGTGGAGAAACCGTTGTTGGCAACTATAGTTTCTTGTAGTTTGTTACCAGGTTTGCCACATATCTCAGGAGGGATATTGGCTCACTCCTCTTTACAGGAACTCTTCAAATTCATTAGATTTCTTGGCTGCTGCTTAGAAACTGAAAGCTCCCGCCACAGATTTTCAATAGGACTGAGGTCTGGAGACTGGCTAGGTCACTCCATGACCTTAATGGGCTTCTTTCTTGTTTGCCTTGACGGTATGTTTTGGGTCACTGTCACTTGCACGGAAACAGCTGAACGCTGTGGAGTTTAAATGAAGAATCAAAGCCACAAATTTGTTTTTTAATAACAAATCATCTGAGTTACTCGAGGAATCGTTGCAGCCCTAATTATTTCTGAATGCAGTGCACGTCTTTTTAACCTCTTGCTGTCTAAAATACAGTGCTCAAAAAATTAAAGAAACACTTTGAAAACAGATCAGATCTTAATGTATACTATACTCTGGGGGAAAAAAGTACTCCATAATTTGAAGTCATTCCATGAATTATGATGCTCAATTCACTTTAATTAAACTAAACAGAGCTATGAAGGTCAGCAGAGTTTAATGGATTTGCTTTACATTTTCTAAGTTTGAGATATCATCTGTCATGAGGAACTACAATAAACTACTGGCTAATGTATTCACCACAGTATTCTACCACTCTAAAGGAACAAAGTGAGAAGATCCTCATTTGTTCATGATTTAATATTTTGTGTGTGTGCCTAGAGTTTTGTTTAATAAATCTAAATCTAGTTTACGAGCATGGATATTATCTAAACTAGATTTAGATTTGATCACAAGTCTTTGGAGAGATATTCCAGCTGATCCAAACACTGGATTCACGCCAGGTGACATAATTGGCAACACCTTTGTCCCATTTCTATCCTGCTAGCTTTCTTAAATTTGGGGTTTACACAGCTTGTTTTTGACATTAATAAGCACATTAAAAAATACAGCTGATAAATGTGAGTTGATAATTAAAAGACAACACTTACCTCCAGAGACTTCGCCCTCTCCAACTGCAGCTCCTGAGAATGAAGGCTGGACAGGGAGCTGGTCTGATTCGTCCACTCTGAGCGCAATTTGTCCAACTCTTTAGTCTTCTCAGACAGAGTCTATGATACAAATATGATCACAGTTAAACTGACATTTTTTTTAATCCACTAAATTTTAACACTTTATTTACCACAGGCACGCCAGTGGCCCATTAACTTCAGAAATGCTGCCATTCGCAGATTTCTGACAATTACTGTAAAAACCTTATGTTGTGTGTGAAGCGCAATTTCTCAGGTTTCACAAACCGCTTGAATTTTTCTGACAGGACAAACTGTCGCGTAATTATGGTGACTCAAAATGCCTTTGATCAGACGTCTCAGCTCTGCGTTAACCAGCTGAGCACGGCAATTAAGGGCAGGTAACAGGTGCTTCGGCAGCAACCGCCTGCTGGTCAAGAGTTAAAGTTACATAGAACAAACTATGAATGCGTCATTTGCAAATACAATTTCCTTTGCCAATCATATTTTCAATTTTTAAATTTGACCTGATGATTCCAGATTTGACAGATTCCAATTTTCTTGCTGAATTGTTGCTACATAAATAAAGTGTAAAAATATAATCTAACTAAAAACGAACTGCAGTATCTACTTTAGCTAACATGTATTACACATGTGCATACTGTACCTGTCAAAAGTTTGGACACACTTACTCATTCACATGAATGGCTGAGTGTGTCCAAACTTTTGACTAGTAATGTAGCTCCACAGTAACACTTCCAGCACAGCTGATTCTTCACTTAGTGAAAATAATACCAACTGAGCTAAGTGGATCTTGTTCTCCCCGTGCCTGCATAGGTTTTCTCCCACAGGCCAAAGACATGCACTTAGTGAGGTCAGGTTAATTGGTGACTCTAAATTGCCCATAGGTGTGACTGTGAATGGCTGTCTCTCTCTGTGCTTGCCCTGCAACAGGCTAAATGGATGAATGTGTTTTATACTGATCTGACATACTCCTGCCAAGCAGAACAGTTATAGTTGTTGTGGTCTGCACTGCGGTGACATGTTGTTACACTTCTAGAAAGGTGGTCCTTAATTTTTAATTTCTAATACATTTGGTTTGTTATATTCAATTTTATTATATTACAGATAATATTCTGTTTTGTTAGGTGCTGGTTGTGTTTTAGTCAATTTTTGTTGCTGTAACACAAGTGTGGGATAAATAAAGTATCACTTCTCTCTCACACACCTGTTGAGCGTAATTTAGCTGCCTGGTCAGATCATCTTCCGTCTTCTTAAGCTTCATTTCTATGGTCTGCTTCTCTGCCTGAAACATTGAAATATTATATATATATATATATATATATATATATATATATATATATATATATATATATATATATATATATATATATATATATATATATATATAGCTATGATATATAGTCATATATATGATATGTACACCAAGCAATACAAGCACTGACCATTGGGATTAACAATTAGCTTTAATGCACACATAATAACAATTACTACACGAGCTAACATATACACATCGGATCATTTAAGGCTTTATTTGATGGGTGGCACAAAGTATGATGAAGATAAATGAGCCAACCTTCAGAGAGGAGAGACAAACTGCCAGGTAGTTTTTAACCTCTTTGTCAGAAGCTTGAGAAAGCCGTAAAGACAAGTGGTTAAGGTGCTTGAATGCATTTGTCTCTATGACACTGAAGTTGGCAGGGCCTTCCAGGACTGGAGACTGACACGACAAATGAAGGAGAAACCTGTGGAAGTGACAACAATCAGTCAGGATGCTGTGTGGTTTTTTTACTGGAGGAAATTTATCTCTAAGACAACTTTGTCTACTGCACAAGTTAAACTTGGTTACAGTTCTGCATAAAATGTTTTCATTTATATCTTCTGAGTCAGTAGGAAATATTTTTAATATTTGTAAACATTCCAGTGAAATATTTGAATGATTAATGGATGTTCACAGGGAGGTCCTAGACACACGCAACAAGCAACTTTAATTTATCAGTCAGCAATTTCAATTTCCACGACAGAATCGTGTTTGTTTTTATTTGCAGAATCATGTGAGAGCCACACAGATTACAGCCTTTTAATGTTGGCTTTTGGCTTTGTCCTTTGTGCAAATTTTCAGATTCACCCAATCTTTTACTTATAACTTATAAAATAACATTGAAATCAATGTACCGAAATGAACTAGAGTAAAACTAGTCCAATTACCATTTACTATCCTCCCGCTTTAGTTTGCACAGCCAGATACAAATGAGCGTTCAGGTTACTTTGATTTTGGCTTGCCAGCTATGTGGACAGTCCACAGAGTCGGACAGATGGAATAAAACACACACGTCGCTTCCAGGTTGGAAAAATGGCACCAATGCCAAAGTTTCTTAAACATGTATTGTCAGCAGGAGTTCTCTTTGCTGTACTTTCTGCTGGGTGACATTGGCCGTTAAAACATCTATTTATGGCATTATTAGGACTGACAAAAATGAATATTTGCTATTTGGTTTACTTAGTCAAACAGTGTGATGCCACGAGTTGGTTTTCTTCGTACCTTGGACTGTCTGACTCTTGTTCGGAATAGCACAGGTTAAGCAGGTCAATGAACTTC